>JASAMX010019327.1:0-11734 GCA_030248175.1 Microlaimidae sp. YZB2_3 | reverse complement strand
ATTTTGTTGTACTTCGTTCAGTTACGTATTGCTCCCGGAGGGGGCAACTTTTTTGAAACGGGGGGGGGCAAGAAAACGGGGGGGGGGGGGGGGCAAGCAGGGGGGAAAGAAAAAAAAAGAGAAAAAAAGGAGAAAAAGAGAGAAAAAAAAGAAGGGAAAAGGGAAAAAAGGGACAAAAAAAGCGGAAATAAGGTAGAAATAGGTCTAAAATGGTTTAAAATACATTGAAATAGGTTAAAAACTGCAAAAAATTTGCGATAATGGCGTCATCATAGGTCAAAAATGGCGTCATATTTTTAGGGTACTTTTTCATTTTTTGGCGGGGGGGGGGGGGGGGCAAAAAAACGGGGGGCAAATCCTCCAATAAAACGGGGGGGGGGGGGCATTTTCAGACCGTGCACAGGTCTGCAAAATCGTATCCAAAAGACGAGTTTTAAAAGGACGAGTTGTAGAAGACGAGATGTTGAAAAACGTATTGTAAAAGACGAAATTTCCGGGAACCGTTTTATACCTACTATGTTTTCAAAACCATAAAGTTTGGCACATTGGAATAAAAATAAACATACATTACATTATTATTATTTAACACATTACAAACTATTGATAACAAAAATCAATTTTTTTTTAAAAATTATTTTAAAAAACGCATCACAATACAATTTTGCTTTATTTCAAGGTTTTGCTTAGGCTAAGAAAAATAAATTTAATTAAAACTAAGTTTTAATTTGCTTCTGAAGCCTTTTACACTAAAGGTAAACCCAACTTGGCTGCAACAGTTGTTAGTTGGATTAAAAATGCCCCCATTACAGTGGCATGCCCAGGGGGGGCGTGGGGGCGGCCGCCCCCTCGCCCTTCCCGAAATCCGGCGAAACCGGATTTTTTTGTAAGGGGGGAAGGACCCTTACATTTTTTTTAAATTTTGAGAGAGAAAATTTTTTTCTTTAATATATTACTACAGAAACTTTATTTAATTTAATTAAATTAATTTAAAATTAATTTAAAGATTAATTTGAAACTTGATTTTTGGCTTTTGCTTAGGCTTAGGTAAAAAAAGGTTTTTAATGCATTGTTTCAGTCAAAAAATAAGAGAAACTTGTCCTTTGAAAAGTGCGTTTACAAATCACATCCAAAAGACGAGTTTTCCGAAGACGAGATGTTTAAAAGACGAGTTTTCCGAAGACGGGATATAGAAGACGAAATATTGAAAGACGAGATGTAGAAGACGAAATTTCCGGAGGCGGAGGCAAGGCTAACAGGAGAAAACTCCGCAGCTGACTCCGCAGCGGAGTTACCTGGAGTGAAATAACCTTTTTTAAGCTTAAGGCTATGCGTTCCTAAGCCTAAGCAAAGCCTTAAAAACAACCTAAACTTTAACAAATAGCTGCGCGAAGAAAGTTTAGGTTGTGTTTAGGCTTTGCTTAGGCTTAGGAAGGCGTAGGCTTAAACTCCGCTGCGGAGTCAGCTGCGGAGTTTTCTCCTGTTAGCCGGAGGCAAACACTAAATTCCACCGACTCCGACTCCGACTCCGTCCAAAATCTACCGTAACTTACCGTAGTTCTTAACATTATGCAAATTTTGTCATTGTTCAATTAATTGTGACTTTTTCGTCTAATAAAAATGGAAAATAGTAAGATTTTGAAATGCAGAAGTTTTAAACACCTTCCAACAATATTTTTAAAATTCTTTTTGGTGTCCGGAAAGATTTTTTTCTGCATAATATATTCCAAAATAAATATTATTTTTCTTTAAGCAGTAATAAATAATTCGGCATTTAAGAATTTTTTAAGTTTTTTAGGATTTTATCTTGATTTTTAGGTTTCGCTTAGGCTTAGGAAAAATAAAGTTTGTTGTCTTAATTTTTTCTTGCAAAATTTTGTAACATAAAAACATCTTTGATAATTATTTGTTAGAACTAACGTTTCAATTAAAAAACCCAAAATCGTGAATCATTAACCTGAACCAAACCCTAAATTGTAAATTCACATGAAAAATCCTTAATCAAACAAAACAATCTAAATTATGGTCTTGCACTAGAATAATAATTCGAAATTTATCAGTTTTTTGAAATTAATTACTTATATTTTATTTTAAATTTATTAATTTTATAGTTTTAAACCTCATTTAATGCTTTTTATAGTATAATTCAGTTAAAAATTGTGAATTTCTAAAAATTTACACTTAAAGAAAGCTAACTTGACTAAAAAAGCATTAAAGTTTGTTCATTTTGGTCGAATTTGTATTGATTCCGCCTAACCTGCACATCATTATAAAATTTGCAGAAATTTGAGGTATCGGGCAAAGTCCCAACTGAGGAAAGTCCCAACGTGGAAAGTCCCAACAAATCGATGAATCTCCCAACAGTTCAAATATTAGAAATACGTTTGCAAAACCGGTGTTAAACATGATAATTTTAAACAAACGAAAATAAATAAATGCATTAAATGAATGATAAATGGAATTATGCAATTTTGTAAACGTACTTTCAAAAATACAAGTTTCCACCCCAATGAGAATTTTTTTTTTTTGATTTTTTGGTTTTGCTTAGGCTTAGGAAAAAAATAAAGTTTTTACTCTTCAGTTTAAAAAGCATCATTAAATACAAATTTACCATAATACAATTTTGCTTGATTTTTGGGTTTTGCTTAGGCTTAGGTACTCAGTTTTTTGAATAAAGAATTTAATGCTATATTTTTATTAATTATAGTGTTAATTGACTAAAAAATAAAATGGTGTTTGTTGCAAACGTATTTTTTGATTCTGTTGGGACTTTCCACAAACTGTTGGGAGATTCCACAGTTGGGAGATTCACCCTTTTTGTTGGGAGATTGCTCGGAACCAAATTTGAGGCGGAGTCGGAGTCGGAGTCGGTGGAATTTAGTGTTTGCCTTTCCGGACACCTTTTATAGGCGCTAGGAAAAAATACATTCTGCATAATATCTTCGGAAAGAATCTCTTCTGCAAGAATAACTTTTGCAAAAATACATTCCAGTAAAATATCTTCGGAAAAAAAAACTTCTCGCCGTGCGTCGCGGAAGATATTATGCTGGAAGGTATTCTTTCCGCCCTTCAAGAAATAAACCGACGAGTGAGACGCGCAGTGAAATTAAAATAAAGCAATCTTATAATTTAAAACATTGCCAACTATGCGAATTTATAAACAAAAAACTGTTTGATTGATGTTAAATTGTGCTAAATTACTACACTACGCTTTAAATATAAATTAATACACTGGTAAATTTATTAAACTAAATTACTAAATTAAAAGTACACTGGTTTGTTTAATTCTAAACTTAAAATTACTAGCTTATGGACAAATTAAAAACTTAATTCTTCTAAAAACTTAAAGTATAAAATCATACTAGTGTAAAAGGCTTTAAAAGCAAATTAACACTTAGTTTTTATTAAATTTATTTTTCCTGAGCCTAAGCAAAACCTTGAAATCGAGCGAAATTGTATTGTAATGCATTTTTTAATAATGTTTTATTAAAAAATCTAATTTATGTTATCAATGGTTTGTAATGTTTTAAATAATACGATTTGTTTATTTTTATTCCGCTGTGCTAAACTTTATGGTTTTGAAAACTCAGTATAAAACATTCTTCGTTAGTTTTAAATGCTTTAAAAATTATTCAAAACTATGTTTTAATTAAATTTATTTTCCTAAGCCTAAGCAAAACCTAAAATCAAGCTAAATTGTATTATGATACATTATTAAATAATGCTTCTTTAAAAAAAATGTTGATATTTTTATTATTTACAGGTTGTACGTAATGTTTTAAATTATAAAATTGTTTATTTCCATTCCGCTGCGCGCCTCACTCGTCGGTTTATTCATCCAACGTTCAGCGTTAGAAGGGCGGAAAGAATACCTTCCAGCATAATATCTTCTGCGACGCACGTCGAGAAGTTATTTTTTCCGAAGATATTTTACTGGAATGTATTTTTGCAAAAGTTATTATTGCAGAAGAGATTCTTTCCGAAGATATTATGCAGAATGTATTTTTTCCGGACACCCTTTTATACGGACCCACTTTGCCAGCAGTTTTTTTGTCTTACTTGGACAGCAACAGTTTCACTTTGCCGTTCCCAGTAATTATTCCTGCGTAAAACTACTTTCGACAAATGACATTCTGGTAAAAATACCATCGGGTAATTTCACATTCGGACTAATTGACCATCGATCAATTTAGCTTAATTTTTAGGTTTTGCTTAGGTTCAGGAAAAATAAGCCCGGAGGTCAATATGTCAGATTGTCAAATTACCCAACGGTATTTTTACCAGAATGTTATTTGTAAGAAAGTCAAATGTCGAAGGAATTTTTACGCTGGTATTATTACGTGGAGCCCACTTTGCCACAGTCTCACTTGCCATCGTCAATTAAAAAACGCACACCTTGCAAAAATACATTTTTAATACGTTTAATAAAGTTTTTTTACAAAAAAATGCATGTATTTAACTTATGAATGTCCTTATAAATAAAAAGTTTTAGCTAGCAACAAAATATTTCACTAAATATTAAAATTTATATTGTAGAATTAGGATTTCTTTAACAAGAAACTTTAAATGAATGATGAATCAAAGAAAATAGCTTAATTAACATAATGCAGATATACAAGGAAAAATTTAAGTTTGAAATTTATCGACATTCTTATTTTAAAACTAAAAATAAATTATTTTTATTATTCTTGTGGTGAGCGTGCATTGCTTCAGTCATGTGACCAATTAAGTCATGTCCATGTGACCGACTGCAATTATAAACCAGCCATGATTTTTACACCGAATTAGGGTAACTGCTCTCTACAAAATTAAAAAAACCGAGAAAACAGCTAATTTAAAAACAATATTTTTTGTTTATCTCATTGAAATCACTTTACACTAAATTTACCTTGAATAACGTCAATATACATAAAATAAATTTATAAGCATGATTACAAGTCAATTTAAATCAGATAGTTTGCATAAACAACTTGTTAATTAATTTTAAAAAGCCTTAAAGTGATAGGAAAAAAATTTATTTGACAATAATATCATGATAAGTTCATTAAAAACTAAAATTCATATTAAAAAGTTTTCACGCTTGACATTAAATTTTAACTCGCCACCTAATCCATTAAAATATTTTATAAAGTACATAAAAACAAAGTCCGATCAAGTCGAGAGTTCGTAAAAATTCATGGAATATGAGAAAACCAAAATTAAAATTGTACAGTTATAACGTCTTTAAACTTTAAATACGTAAATTTTAAAAATAACGATTGTCCATAAAATATACACAAAAATTAGAGACATTACTTAATTTTTGTCATGTAAGTTTTTTTTTTAAATTTGGTTTGTTATAAAAAAACTATAAAAACTTTTTTTAATGTATTGTATTTGTTTTTTTTTAATTTTTCTACAAAATTGATGAGTAAGCATTGAAATATTAGTATTGTGTTGCTAAGATATCAAAAACTAGGCCAAAATCTACACTAACTCCTTTAAATCGAAAAAATAACCTCTAAAATGAGATTTACGAGTCTGATTTGGGGTATAAGAATGTTTTACATGCGTATTTTACTTTTCAATCGGTCGAATCAGTAATTGGTACACGTATGGGACTTGTACCATCCATGATTTAATCCTATAGCAAAAAAAACCATTAGTTTTCTGAAATATAAAATTAAATTTTTTGTCAGATGCATTTTTTTGATTGAAAATTATTAATTTTTAGAACTCCGTGGTAACAGGAAATATTTTAATTTAAAAAATCTACAAGGGATTTGAGTCGGCCGCGTTAAGCACGTTTAAAGCGATATTTCCTGAGGCAAGATTCATCGGCTGTCATTGTAAGTACCACTACAAAATGTATGTAGCAAAACATCTAACATAACGGTTTGGCTCTATTGTGTGAGCAAAGTGCAAGCTAGGATCAGCCGCAATATGGCTTTTTAAAGTTGCGGATAAAACGACTCACGGTGTTTTGTAAGCATACTATTTTTATAAAATTATTAATATTTTTTTATTTAAAGAAGTCTGGAATAAATTTTTGAACAAGTTTAATGTTAAAAACAAATTCGTTTTTAGAACATAAAAACAAATTATATTTAAATGTGTGCACATTTATGTATTAAAGTTGTTACTATATTTTTTATGAGTGGAATTCGGTTTTTCGGAGCTCCGAAGAAGCAATCTTGGGACTACACAGGTTCGGAACTGCATCCTATTTAAGAACTCATTTTATGAATGATAAAGAGTTATGACATCATGTTATTTTGTCAAAACTTTAACAAATTTTTTTGTGAAATTGTTTAGCACATTTATCCTAAGAACACGTATCCCTTGGGAAACATTTGTTTTTGAGCAGTGCAGTTTGACGTTTGACCTTTAATTGGTGGATGATCAAGTAATTTTTTAAAACATTTTACAACTAAATTTGTTGTGTATATGCGTTCTTGTGTTTAATTGTTTAATTTAGCTATAAATCTAAGGCCTATTTAAAAAAAATGTCGTAAATGTATTAAGTTTTTTTCATATTTTTTGATCAAAAGATGTCTACGTAACTTCGTAGTTTAGAAATGCGATTTTTTAAAATTCTGAACATATTTGGATGTAAAATTCGTTTTTTTTTTAATATTTGTAAATGCAACTGGTTTATATCAACAACAGTTTTTTTAAAAAATTGTTTAGAAAAATATTAAAGCTTATGCACAGTATTACTGGAATAAGTTGCTTTAAAGTGATAAAAAAATTTTGATTAGTTGGAAATCGACATTTAATAATGAACAAAAAAACAGTCGATAAAATGTTTATTGATAGCATTATGCGACGTTTCGATTGTAACAACAATCATCTTCAGGCAGACGTAGTGTTGTAAAAAGTTACTTTTACTTTTACTTAAAATAACAAAAGTAACGGATTTTGGATTACCTTTACTTTTACTTTTACTCGACTTTTGAAATTTCAATTACTTTTACTTTTACTCTTACTCGACTTTTGAAATTTCAAATACTTTTACTTTTACTCTTACTCGGATTTTCCTCTGCAAATACTTAAATTAATTTAAGTAATTTGAAAGGGTAAATTCCCCATGGGCTTTTTGTAAAGTAAATGGCAAGAGAACATTTTTTAAGCCACTAACACGCTAAAACCATTTATTTTGACTAAAAACTTATTAAAATGATAATTTATACATAAAATTAGCAAAAAAACTTTGGAACAGAGCTTTGGACCTCCAAAAACCGGTGTTTTGCTCCGTTCAAAATTACTTTTATTATACTTTTACTCTTACTTTTACTTTAAAAAATAGGTCTTACTTTTACTTTTACTTTACTTAAATAAAATTTTGACCATTACTTTTACTTTTACTTTACTTAAATTAAAAAATTACAAATTACTTTTACTCTTACTTTACTTAAATTAAAATTTTTCAAATTACTTTTACTTTTACTTAAAATAATCCAAAATCAATACTTTTTACAACACTAAGACATAGAAATCTAAATTACAGAAATGCAATTATAGAGTTGAACTTAAGACAAAATACGTGAAAAGAGATTAAATTAAAGTAAAACAAAGTAATATCAGGAAAAAATTTTAAAGTATAAAAGCCTAAATTACTTATATTTAAAAAAAACGAATAAATACTCTTTTAATTTTGTTTGCGAAAAGTCATGTACAAATAAATCAGTGTTCGTAAAAATTAAAGCGTTGTTTGTAAACTTTTACGAAAAACACTTTTGTTTATAAAGCTTCTTTTCTACATATGTTTGAGTTGTCGATTTGGCCTAGTGGTTAGAGTCTGGGCCTTGCATACAAAGGTCTAAGGTTCGATTGACTCCACAGACAATTTTTTTCAATTTTTTCAGAACAGTTCGTAAAAATTACAAACAAGTTTCTTGTCCCATTAGAAAGTCACTTTTTTGAAAAATATGCAAATGTTTTAGTGAAAAAAGTGCAAACAAGGTTAAGAGAGATGACGACATTAAAACTGGGAAACTACATAGAAAGTTTATAAAACAACACTAAAAATTAATACTATAGGCAAAAAAATCTAGCTGACTGCGAGATTTACAGTATTGAATCGACTATTTAACAACAAAAACATTCAAAATTTTTCACTTTAGCGGATTAATTACAAAAATTAAAAACTGTATTTTAATAATTATTTATTAATTTACCTAATTTGTAACCTAAATGCAAATTTTTTAAGAGCTAAAATTGGTTAATTTTTGTATTTTTTGTAAAAGAGTGGAATTTAAAAAAAAAATTTGCATTTTTATTGGCTTTTTAAAAAAACGTCATTACCGCACAATTTTAATTGGTCCCTTCATGTCTGCATTCTAATTTTCAGCGTCAGCCAGATATAATTCAACCATAATATGCTAAAAATATATCTAATTTACTTAAATTTACTTAAACTTACAGATTATACACTAGCTTAAAATATAACTTTTCGTTAAAAACAACCACCAAAACTTTTTTTTTATAAAAAAATACAAAATAATGTAAGTAACAATTGAAACAATTTAAAAATATTTTTTTATACTTAAGCATATAAGTTTATAAAACAAAATGAATAAAGCTAGCGGACCAGAGTACACAAATTAGCAGATAAAAGATTATGTAAATGAGACTAAACCAATAAAAACCACGAAATATATAAAAGCTACAATACATCTAAAAAAGTATGAAACTAATATCTTGAGATAAAAGGTGATGAGTAAAATTCAAAACAAAAAACAATAAAAATACGATAAAACAATGATAGGTAAAACGGGACGTGTTGTTTGAACGAGTGGTTAATAAAACAATTATTAGAGCGAAAAAGGGGGGATTAATGCGAAAGAAAAATACATGTGTATTTTATTTAAAACAGTTTTAGGGGGAACGAAGATACATTTTTGTTTAAGGAAGGCTTATTTTGCTCTATAATTATACTTTCTTTAACCAGAAGCTCAAAATCATTGCTACCCTTACAAACAATTGAATAATTACTGACATTAGCATTAGAGCCATAAATCATAATATGATATAAAATTGCAGAATCTCGATGCACAGTGGGTCTTCCGGTAAAGGGTGAAATTCTCAAATGTTCGGTAACTCTGGTATGCAAATGACGGGAGGTTTTGCCCGTATAGCTGGTACCATTGCAGTTACCACACTTAAATGTATAAACCACACCAGAGACCAGACGCTTGGGAATTTTATCCTTAATACGAAAAAATCTACCAACACGATTATTAGAAAAGAACACTATTTTACAATTGACCTGAAGAAACACGATTTTAACAATTGTTGAAGTTTAGTACGAATTTGCAATGACTGTTTTTCTAAAAATAGCAAACTTAAAATGACAGGACACGAAGGCCCAGTAATCGGAGTTCGAACTATGTTAGCAGTACCAAAAACTTTGTTGAAAAGCTTTTTTTTAACCAAGTCCAAGGATGAAATTGAGTAACCATTTTTCTTAAGTATATCCTTTAACCTAACAACAATAATTTTACTCATAACCTTTTATCTCAAGATTTTTTTAGATGTATTGTAGCTTTTATATATTTCGTGGTTTTTATTGGTTTAGTCTCATTTACATAATCTTTTATCTGCTAATTTGTGTACTCTGGTCCGCTAGCTTTATTCATTTTGTTTTATAAACTTATATGCTTAAGTATAAAAAATCTATATATAAACAGAGGTAATGTCTGTGTGTGTGTGTGTGTGTGTGTGTGTGTGTGTGTGTGTGTGTGTGTGTGTGTGTGTGTGTGTGTGTGTGTGGGTGTGCGTGTGCGTGTGCGTGTGCGTGTGCGTGTGCGTGTGCGTGTGCGTGTGCGTGTGCGTGTGCGTGTGCGTGTGCGTGTGCGTGTGCGTGTGCGTGTGCGTGTGCGTGTGCGTGTGCGTGTGCGTGTGCGTGTGCGTGTGCGTGTGCGTGTGCGTGTGTGCGTGTGTGTGTGTGTGTGTGTGTGTGTGTGTGTGTGTGTGTGTGTGTGTGTGTGTGTGTGTGTGTGTGTGTCTGTATGTGTGTTCCCTAACTCCTCCCTAACCACCCAACGGATTAAGGTGAATGAAGTATCGTTGGAAAGCTTATACTCCAGGGAATGTCGTAAGGGGGTTGAATTTTTGAAACAATTTACATGGACATTTTTATACTGGACAACACGTTTTTTACCAAAGGGGGACCCTATGGATTTTGGAACTTAAAAAACTTTTTGACTCAGAATGGGCTCAAACTTATTGGAAAGAATAATTAGGCAATGTAAAGCCACAATATCATGATTTTTGGAAAAATGAACATGGACATTTTTATACTGGACAACGTTTTTTTAATAAAAGAAGGGATGACCTTTCTCCTCAACCACGAAAGGGATTGGGCTAAATGAGATATCATTGCAAAGCTTACATTGGCCGGAATGTCATAAAAAGGTTGAAATTTTGAAAAAAAATTACATAAACATCTTTAGACTGGACAACGCATTTTCACTAAAAAAGGGACCTATCGATTTTGGAAGTTAAAAATTTTTTGTCTTCGAATTGGCTTAAACTTATTGGTAAGAGTAATTAGCCATTGTAAATCCACAATATCATGTTTTTTAGAAAAATGAACATGGACATTTTTATGCTAGACAACGTTTTTTTTACTAAAAGAGAGGATGACCTTTCTCCTCAACCACAAAAGGTATTGGGCTAAATAAGATATCATTGCAAAGCTTACATTGGCCGAAATGTCATAGAAGGGTTGAAATTTTGAAAAAAAAATTACATGGACATCTTTAGACTAGACAACGCATTTTCACTAAAAGAGAGACCTATCAATTTTGGAAGTTAAAAAATTTTTTGTCTTCGAATTGGCTTAAACTTATTGGTAAGAGTAATTAGCCATTGTAAAGCCACAATATCATGTTTTCTGGAAAAATGAACATGGACATCTTTATGCTAGACAACGTTTTACCGTGAAAGGAGTTAGTGTAGATTTTTGGCCTAGTTTTTGATATCTTAGCAACACAATACTAATATTTCAATGCTTACTCATCAATTTTGTAGAAAAATTAAAAAAAACAAATACAATACATTAAAAAAAAGTTTTTATAGTTTTTTTATAACAAAACCAAATTTAAAAAAAAAACTTACATGACAAAAATTAAGTAATGTCTCTAATTTGGTGTAAAAATTTGTGGACAATCGTGATTTTCAAAATCTACATATTTAAAATTTAACTGTACAACTGTACAATTTTTATTTTGGTCTTCTCATATTCCATGCAATTTTACGAACTCGACTTGATCGAACATTGTTTTTATGTACTTTATTAATTATTTTTAATGGATTAGGTCTAGGTGGCAAGTTAAAATTTAATGTCAAGCGCGTAATCTTTTTAATAATGAATTTTAGTTTTTAATGAAGAAATTATCATGATATTATTGTCAAATAATTTTTTCCTATCAATTTAAAACTTTTCAAAATTAATTAACAAGTTGTTTATGTAAAACTATTTGATTTTAATTGATTTTGTAATCATGCTTATAAATTTATTTTATGTATATTGACGCTATAGAAGGTAATTTTAGTGTAAAGTGATTTCAATGAGATAAACAAAAAATATTGTTTTTAAGTCAGCTATTTTCTCTGTTCTTTTTAAGTTGTGTAGAGAGCAGTTACTCTGATTTGGTGTAAAAATTATGTTTGTTATATAATTGCAGTAGGTCACATGGACATGACTTAATTGGTCACATGACTGAAGCAATGCGCGCTCACGGAGCAAAGT
>JASAMX010019321.1:0-14781 GCA_030248175.1 Microlaimidae sp. YZB2_3 | reverse complement strand
TTGATAAATCTTTATTTGAATGAATTTAAGCACGTTTTAATCAGTTGTATTTGTATGAAATCAGATCATAAAATGTGATATAAACTTGTCTTGTTGACATTGTGGACCCGATTAGAGCGTGTGTGGTTAGGGGATGCGGCAAAGACATCATCAACAACAAGATGAACTTATGGCAAATATAGAAGTCTGGCTTGTGTTTGTGTGCTAATCTTTGCCTTTAACAATGGTCTTACGTATTCTGCTGAAAAGCCATGCATAAAGAGACCGACATTTATAATTGGGTTGGGATAGAATACGTCTTATTGTTTAAATTCAAGCATTTAATTTAGTGACGACAGGAAGTGAATTTTTTAAATTACAATCGCTAAAAACAAAATGTCATGCCATCATGTGGTGTGAGCAAAATAATAAATCTTCATTTGAATAAAATGTTTAACCGCGTTCAGTTTAGTTTTATTTTCATAAACTAATTTTTAAAGTTATTATTATATTTTATTTTGGTAATTATTATTTAATGTAAAATTTTTAGGTGCAATACTTGGTTGATACGGGTGTGATTCCTCCAATTTGCGATTTACTAACTGTGATGGATGCAAAAATTGTGCAGGTGTGCTATGATGATATTATAGCTTTTAGTTTAAATAAGCATTTTTGACTTCACCTCACTTATTGGAAGATTTGCCCCCGCCCCCTCCGTTTTATAGCCCCCCCCCCCCGCTAAAAATGAAAAAGTACCCTAAAATTATGGTGCCATTTTTGACCTATAAGGACGGCATCATCGCATTTTTTAGCAGTCGCCTATTTCAATGCATTTTAAGCCATTTTAGACCTATTTTTACCTTATTTTCGCTTTTTTTGTCCTTTTTCTCCCTTTTCCCCTCTTTTGTTCTCTTTTTCTTCTTCTTTTTTTCTTTTTTTCTTTCTCCCCTGCTTGCCCCCCTTTTATTCCCCCCCTCTTTCAAAAAAGTTGCCCCTCTCCGTGTCCCTTGTTTTGGAATTGCCCCCTCCTTTTGGAATTTCCACCCCCAATAAAGCCCACGGGGGCAGTGCACAGGTCTGCAGGTCTGTAAAATTACTTATAGAGTAAAATACCCTAAGAGAGGATTGATCGCTAAAACCACTTTAAAATGTTTTAGGGGTGATCTCGCAATGAAAAAATCAAAAATCTAAAGGAATAATATAGTATCTTTAAATCAAACGATAGAGCTTCTTTTTTAAAACGCAAAAATTAGTATTTATTGTGAGTTTAAACGTAAAAGAAAACAAAAAAATCACCTCCTTTTCGAAAAATTAATGAATATTTTATTTTGTAATTTTCAGCTGTATTTATTTATTTTGTAAAAAATCAGCGGCGCAAGTTTAAAAAGCTAATTTTAAAGCCTAAATATTTTGGGGTGGTAGATTTTAGTGTAATATTATTGCCTTAAAATTTAATATTAGTATTAACCGATATTTCTGATTGATATGATTAATATTAATAATCAATAGGTTGCTTTGAATTGTCTGGAAAACGTATTAAAAGTCGGAGACATTCTTAAAAACAAGCGAGGTGGTGAAAACGAATATGCCCTATTAATAGAAGAATGTTACGGTTTAGACAAACTGGAGTTTCTGCAACAACATGAAAATATGGAGATTTATGTCAAGGTATATTTCGTCGTCACTACGGCAAAATAAGCCACAGTCATTATAAAATACAGGTTATTGTAAATTATTCTGTAGTTAGTAGGGTCCTTTGTTACATTTAAAATGACTCACAGTCATATTTTATTTTTTACGCATTGTGGGTCGTTTTGCCGTACTAACGACGATTTTCTCTAAAAGTTTCTCGTGGAGAGTGGTATCAGTAACAGCATAGGTGGACAGTCCTGTATTTTGGGGTTTACCTATACCCCACCCCCGAAATTTGAGGGGAAGATGTCCCAAATTGTTTTTTTCGGGTAAACCTCAAATACCCCATTTTGCGTTTTTAGTACTGGGACCTCCAAAATTTTAGAGGGTGGGGTGTCCGGGATACCCGCAACAGTTAGGGGAAATGTCGGCAGTAAGCGGGATTTTGGGGGTTATAACCCCCTTCTGCCCGGCCACCTATCAATAACAGTATGCTTAAATAACTTAATAGACGGTATAATAATAGAATTAATAAACCTATGGCCGGCCTATTCAAGCTCTAAACCAAACTGTTCGAATAGAGCAATGTTGTAACAATGACATTATATTGTTATAAACAATATTCGTGGTTTTCGTAGTATTTTTAGCGGTACACTAATATTATCGTCTGGGGTAGATTCCGTAAAAATCAGTTTTGAATCTAGGAATTGTCAGGGGTGGGTGGAGTCGAAAAGTCATTTTAAAACATATCTAGAATATTTTAACATTCTGGTGTAAAAACAAAGGTACAGTATAGTCATAGGTGGGCGGCCTCTCGAATTTTGGGGGGAGGGGTGTATACCCGACCCCCGAAATTTGGGAGAGTGTCCCAAAATTGTTTTTTGGATATACCTCAAATCAAATACCCCATTTTTAGCGTTTTTAGTACTAAAAAAGAAACCCCCCAAATTTTACGGAGGTGTCCGGGGTACCCCCAAATTTTGGGGGGATGTCGGCAGCTTCGAGATTTTTGAAGGGGGTATAGCCCCCCAATCCCCACCTGCCCACCTAAGATATTAGTATAGTTGTTTTTTTTAGAAAATCTGAGGTGAACGGTTCCTTTGAAAATTACAAAAGGAGGAGAAGTGTAGGGTAGGGTTTCAACTTAAAAAATTCATAAAGCCCTCTAAAGTCTGACATTTTAAGCTTAAAAGTTTTACTCAAATTTCGTATATTTAGTGTTGCATAATATTGTGTTTATCCATGGTAATCTATTAGCACCAGGTGATAAGGGGGGGGGCAAAAAAAATAATGATTATTTTCGAAAAATGACCATTTGGTTGATAATTTTCTATAAAAATTGGAAAATAACTTTAGGGAAATCACAAGTATCAACCAACAGTCGTGAAGTGAAATCAGTATATTTTTACAATACTAGAAAAATATGTTGTTGTAGTAGTAGTATTAACCATAGGTGGGCAGGGGTATTGTACCCCCGATAAAAAATCCCGATTATAGCCGACACTCCACCATAAAATGGTGGGGTAGGGCATACATGGGCAAGTTGGTCCGGATTGGGGGGGGGTTAAACCCCAAATTAGGGGGGGGGGGGGTTAAAATCCGAAAAACGCAAAATACCCATATCGGTTTTTTTCTGGAGTGCATTTTACCCATATCGTTTTTCGATTTTGAAGGAAAAATATGTAAAAAACGCTAATTTAAGGTCAAAAAGCCCTTTTTATTGCATTTTTGAGCTTTTTATTGCTTAAAACATTCATTTGGACCTCAAAACTTAAGTTTGGGGGCAGATTAGAAGTCATTTTAAAGACATTTTTTTTCTTCATTTTTTCCTCCAAAATTGGGGGGGGGGGTAACTTTTTCGCCCCCCCCCACTTCTGAGTGGGGGGGGGGTTAAACCCCCCTTCTCAGAATTTGGGGGGGAGTTAACCATAACCCCCCCAACCCCTCCCCCCGTGCTCATGTATGGGTACGGGTACCCCGGACACCCCCCTAAAATTTGAGCTGTCCGAGGACTAAAAACGCTAAAAACGGGGTATTTGAGGTATACCCCAGAAAATGTTTGGGACACTCCCCCTTCCAAATTTCGGGGGTCGGGTATACCCCTCCTCAAATCCGTGAGGCTGCCCACCTATGGTAAAAACCCCCTCTAGTGCGAATCATCTTCAGGTGCCCTAAGAAAGCCCAGGAGGAAATCTGCTGTCGTCATAGGGCGTTTACCACTTTAGTAAATGGTCAAACATTTTTGTGGGCGTATAATAATTTATATAAAAAAAGCCTAACTAGAGATGGGTAAATTTACGAATTTCCAAATATTAGTAATGGGCGGAACTGCGGAACCAGCGGAACACCGGAACCACCGCCGTAATTGAGATTTTCCAAAAATCCGGAACAGGAACCGGAACTCCAAATTTTGGCCGGAACATCCGGAACTGCATATTACTACCAAATATCATTATTTGGTGTGAATTAATATGATTTTGTGCGCAATGCAATTTAGGTCTACGAAATCATCGAGAAGTACTTTTCGGCGGAAGATTCCGAACAAAAGGAACTGGTTCCCTCTGTGGATTCCGAATCCCAACAGTTCCAGTTCAACACGGAATACAAAGAACCGTCCGCTTTCAACTTCTCTTAAACGCCGCTTCCCCACCCGTCTAACCGTCCAAAATAAAAGAATAAAAGCGAAAATAACCTGACATTCAGGAATTTAGATTTATACGCCCTTTTTTTAGAAATTTAGCTTATAAAGGAATTGAACCTCGGGAATCGCAAGTGACATAATGAAAGTTTTTTGCAAATCTAAGCATGCAAGAGGACAGGGGGGTTAACCCCCCTAATTTTGGAAAAATGTAGAAAAAATGTCCCTAAAACGATTTTTAATTGCTTCCAAACATGGGCGTAGCCAGGGGGGTCTAGAAGGTCTAGACCCCTCTTTTGGGACGGCAAAAGAAAGAATTTAAGAGTTATACTCCCTTTTGGGTCGCCAAGAATAAAAATTTGGGGGTCTAGAACGGCCATTTTTTAGAATTTTTTTCTGACTTCGCTCCGCTCAGTGCTCGATTAATTAGTCTCAACCTCCAAATTTGTTTTTGTTTTGTAATCGTGGTATGACCACGCTGGACCCTCCCCATTCTTAATTTTTTAATTAGTATCATCCAATTCCAAATATGTGTTACTAATTTGTAATTAATTTGTTTTGTAATCTTGATAAGACCACGCTGACCCCCTCCCCTTTTGTTATATACATAAATGTTTTTGGTCAGGTCCGCTAGGGGGGTCAACCTCTAGCGTCCCCTTCCACCCTAGGTGCGCTAGGGTGGAATGTTAAAATTTTTTAGAGGGGGGTCCGGACCCCCCTGGCTTTTTAGGGGGTCGACGCCGGATGCGAGATTTCGAATTTAGGGGCGGAGATCAGGAGGGTCCGATTTTTTAACAAAGATTTTTTAAATCAATAATTTAAGTGTTTTTAGATTTAATATTGAATTTTATATACTAAAACAGCCTATTTAGGTCTAAAAAGCATATTTAAACACAGTTTTTAACTAAAAAAACGTGTTTTTGACGGCAAATAAAAAATATGCTTCTAAATAGGTCGGGAGGGGTTAGGCTGGATTTCAGGTTTTCAGGCTTTCAGGCTGGAAATATGGTTATATAGTGGGATTAAATATTTAAAGGTTAGGAAAAGTAATTGTAAAAACATTTTCTCGGACTTTGCATTGCTCATCTCAACTGTAATTCAATGCACTCTTTTTTAGTTTTTAATGTTTTGGAAATCGAAAATTTTAAGGTATCAAATTGTTTATAAAAAAAAATTTTTTTGTTTTATAAACTTAATGTTTATTAAATAATAGGATAATAATGAAGTATGTGGCATAAACAAGGAAATAAACACTCCGCGGGAAGCGCAGAAAATTTTTTAGCCCTTTTGTAACGTAAAGGATTTGGACCCCCCCCCCGCCTTTCGGAAGTTTCGTTCGTGGTTGGACCCCTCTTTCCGAAATTCTGGCTACGCCCATGCTTTAAACCTTAAATTATCAGGTGAAAATTACTGTTTTAAGCAATAAAAATTTCAAGAATGTTATAAAAGGGGGATTTTTGATCTACATTAGCGTTTTTTACCTATTTTTCCTTCGAAATCCAAAAACGATATGAGTAAAACCAAGAATATTTAAGAGAAGAATGTACCACTCAATACAAAAAATCGTACCCATCCGTGCATCGGTTTGCCATAAATAAACCCCCCGGTGGGTTTATATACCCCCCCCGGGGGTACATAAACCCTAAATTTAAAAAAAATAATAATTGTTTTTTAAATTTTGGGGGAGCATATACACTCCCCCGGGGGGGTTTATATGCTCCCCCGGGGGAGTCTATATACTCCCCCGGGGGGTCTATATACTCTCCCGGGGGGTCTATATACTCCCCCGGGGGCATACATGGGCAAGTTGGTCCGGAGTAGGGGGGTGGGTTAACGTTAAACCCCAAATTAGGGGGGGGGGGTTAAAATCCGAGAAACGCAAAATACCCATATCGTTTTTTTTCTGGAGTGCATTTTACCCATATCGTTTTTCGATTTTGAAGGAAAAATAGGTAAAAAACGCTAATTTTAGGTCAAAAAGCCCTTTTTATTGCATTTTTGAGCTTTTTATTGCTTAAAACATTCATTTTGACCTCAAAACTTAAGTTTGGAGGCAGTTAGAAGTCATTTTAAAGACATTTTATTTCTTAATTTTTTTCTAAAATTGGGGGGGGAATTAACCTTTTCTCCCCCCCACTTCAGAGTGGGGGGGGGGGGTTAAGCCCCCTTCTCAGAATTTGGGGGGGGGTTAACCCCCCCAAACCCCCCCCCCCCGTGCCCATGTATGCCCGGGGGGTCTATATACTCCCCCAGGGGGGGTTTATATGCTCCCCCGGGGAGTTTATATACTCCCCCGGGGGGTTTATATACTCCCCCGGGGGGGTTTATATACTCCCCCGGGGGGTTTTTGTACCCCCGGGGGAGGGGGTACATAAACCCCCCGGGGGAGGGGGTACATAAACCCCCCGGGGGGGTTTATTTATGGCAAACCGATGCACGGATGGGTGCGATTTTTTGTATTGAGTGGTACATTCTTCTCTTATATATTCTTGGTAAAACGCACTTCAAAAAAAAAAACGATATGGGTAAAAAGTCTTTCTCAGATTTTATTCCCCCCTAAATCCGGGTTTAGCTCTCCCCCCACTCCGGACCAACTTGCCCATGTATGATTCTAAGCCATTTGTAGCAAATAAATAAGTGACTTTTTTGTTTTGGAATTTTGGCGCAAAAACATACAATACGTTTTATGAATAGTTTTAGGATTTCGGTACTGTTTAACTTAAAATATTACGACAAAATTACAATAGTTTCAGTATTTCGACGCTTGAAGTACTATAAATTTTACCCGTTTTTAGTGCATTTTTAAAATTTTTTTTTAAAAATACGGAACTCCAGCGTTTTAAAAAAATTCGTAGGTACCTGATGCAACCCTCTTTACGAAATCTGAAACTCCCTCTCTCTTAATTATACCATACGGTAGAGGAGATACCGCAAACCGATAATTAGGACAATACTAATAAATAATAATTAGCATAATTAGCATTATTATGCTTTAAAGCTTTTATTTTGAGCTGGTTTAAACACAAGAAAAGACAGCAAGTTTATATAATGTTTGTGACGTTGACAACGCTTTTCTTCAGTCGCGACGTTTATTAAGTAAAGTGCATAAAACAGAGAGGGTTAAACCGCAAAACGTGTTTTCTTATTTTATACTACAGCCAATCAAAATCAATTCGTCGCGGTTGTGGTGCAGTGGCAGATCTTACGTCATGCATACTGAATGTCTCTGGATCGAGTCTCGACTGAGACACGCTGCATTATATTGCTTGTTAATATTGTTATTTATGTAGTATTTGGTTGCACGGTTAGTGCTGAGTAACATCGGCCTTGCGTATTCTTTTTTATGCGAAATAAAAAAATCACATTGCGGGTTGTTATTATTTAATTATTATTAGTAAAACAAACAGTTTAATAATGTTTCACGCACACACAGTATAATTTTGTTAGATAAAAATCAATTGGAATATTATCACGTATAGCTTTTCTAGCATCATTTCTTATTTTTAAGCTTTTTTTTTATCAAAAATAGCGTACAACCACAACGAAAAAAACTTTGAAAAGATCATCAATAATTTTTTTAAAGATCGTATTAGAAAATAAAGACTACGAATAGGTTTCTCAATTCAAAGCAAACTCCCTAAATGCTTTTTTGTTTACGTTCTTGAAATTACTTAATTTACATTTGGCTAAATAATTTTATTTGTGTCTAAATATTTTGCTGAAACCCTTGCTGTTTTATGTACATCTTTAAAAATATAATGCAACAACTAAGTAGTCGTTTGTAAATTTTAATTGTATTAGGGGTTCTAGCATAATATTTTGGATTTTCTAAAGGTAATTTTAAAACTGCCTCACATTAATTTATTGTTTTGTCCATTAAAGGAATAAAACTCAACTATTAAAATACTGTTGTCTTAGAAAACAAACACTTCCATCAGTATTTTTCACCCCAGATGCAATTATAATAATTAAAAATGTCTTCTGTTATTAGTAATGTTAACTTACAGATTTCTAGTAGGGTGCGAGTGCGATAGTTTATTGATTAAATAATGGTAAAATTTAGTCATATTTCCAGTGCTAACATTTTTTGTATGTAAACGTTTTAAAATTTTACACGTAATGCACTACTAGTGATATTGCTCATTTTTCAAATATTTACCAGAGCTCCAGTCATAAAGCGGAACAGATTCGAAGTTTTGCCGTTTAAGCAGCGAATCAATAGCTTTTTTAACCGTTAAATATGAAATTATTTTAGTCATATACCAATTTTAACGTTTTCAATAATTTTTCAATGCTAAAAAAATGTAGCTTACATACAATCCAAATTTATTATTATTTATTAAAATTGTCAATTTTTTTCTAAATTGTGAAAAAAATTAGGAACAAAATAGTGCATAGTTGTGGGACAAAAAACTCATGAGCTCTGTGGAAAATCACTACTAGGCCCATGTTCGGTGAACAGTTAAAGACATGACAACACTACATTCAACGAAATAAAATGTCGATAAATAATGTTGTGCATTTAACTAAAATAAATGAAAATTAATAATACATTGTATCAGTTTGAAAACATGTGCATCTAAAGATCAGTGTTTGATTACATAAAATTTGTCGTTGCATTTACTAAATGTGAAACTATATGAAATAAAACTAAAGCAAAAGATTTTTCTTAGATGGGTACTTCAACTAAGTCAATATAAAAACTTTTTAAAAATAGCAGAAATTAAGTTTAGTTCTGTTGTACAAATTTTACATTTTTTAAATGTTTTTCATTTTTTGACATAATATTTTGTGAAATTTTAAAATTCTTTTCCATTAGCTATTGAGAACGCCTCTTGTTGCTCCTCAATGTGTTATTAATTTTAAATTAACATTGTTTTATGTTGAAAAAAGTTTGCGAAGAAATAAAATCTCGTTTTGTTTAAAATTATCAAAATCGAAAGTGAATTATTGGTTTGGTATATTTTTTTAATATAATTGTAAGGATTAGCGAAGCTGGCAAATTAATAAATGCTTTTGAATAATACGAAACATTCAAAAAAACTGTTTCATGGAATTTCAACTTCAAAACTTAATATTTATTATTGAAAATATTGATTAAAATTGATTGCATTCATACCAGCGTAGCTTCGACTAATGAAAAAAATTGTTGTGTGATATTAAGGTGCATTTTATTAAAATGTAAAAAATAATGTGCTAAATAAAATATTTTATTAATTTTGTGTTTTTACTATTACAACAGCGTAATCGTCGCAAAAAGTTCAATTCTTATTTAATCAATGAAAAAGGCAGCCGGGGATCTGTCTCTGCTAGTGATATTTCTACCCTATGCTTTGGAGCTTTGGCTATTCAAAACGAAAAAACTCCGGAGCTCCGCCCTTTAAATGAACGATTTATAGCAATTTAAGCTCAAAATTTGTGTTAACTTATTTTTTCCGCATTTTTAAAACTATTTTTATTGTTTTTTAATAAGTTTTTTAAAAAATTTCGGTTACAAAATTTGCTGAAACGATCATTTGATGAAATAAGTGCAAAATAGAACAAAATTTCCGGGAGGTAGCTAAGAAGCTGCGGGTAACATCACTGGTCCCCGACAGGGCGTGTTTACTAAGTACTCATAAAAAGTTCAAAACTTATTAAAATATTTCTCAAATTACAATTGGATTTTTCAAAAAACAATCATTAGCTTTAATTTTAAAGAATAAGCATAAGTGAGAAAGAGGTATGGGGTTCCACGGTCTGCCAAAAAATCTGCCCTTTTAGAAAATATTTGGATATTTTAACGTCTCAACCTCTTCCCAAAAACGTGGAAGACTGCTAGATAACTACGAACAAAAAAGTAACCCTAAAACGAGGCTTCTTTTAAATGAATTTGGTAAAAAAAAACTGCTAAAAATTAGTGTAGATGCCGCTAAAAATTTGTTTACGATGTACTGAAGTTAAGAATCCTGTTGACTATTTTTATTTTAGATTTTCTTTGAAAAATGTAAATTTTTACACAAATTCATAATTTTGCACTTGTTGTACCTAAATATCATATTTTATATGGTAAAATGTACTATTATCCCACTAAAATTTATTTCATAAAATTAAATTCATTAATTTAATTTTATGAAAAAGTTTAAAAGTTGTTTTTTTTTGTTTAAAAGTTTTGTTTTTTTACATCTTTGTCTGAACCCTTTTGGATTTAAAAATTTGTTTACCTCGAGCGACTTCCCCCATTGACATCGTATGTAGTCATAGGTGGTCAGAGGGTTGGGGGGGTTCTACCCCTCAAAAATCCCGATTATAGCCGACACCCCCACCCCCCCCCCCCTAAAATTTAGGGGTACCCCGGACACCCCCCCCCTAAAGTTTGGGGGGTCCCAGTACTAAAAACGCTAAAAATGGGGTATTTGAGGTAAACCCGAAAAAAAATTTTGGGACGCCTCCCTCCGAATTTCGGGGTCAGGTCGGGTATACCCCGCCCCCATAATCCGGGAGGCTGCCCACCTATGGGTGTAGTAATTGACGTTTTAGAAGTTTATTTGGAGTAGAAAAGAAAGGCGGAGGGCAAAAACAAAGATAGCATTTTGAAATTCCTCCCAAATCTTAAGTTTAATATTAAGTTATGTTTAGCACGATTAAAACTTTTAAAAATATCGTCGCTGCTGTGACAAAAGGGCGTAACTTCACTTTTTGGCAAAATGGAGTTATAACTGCCCCGTTTTGTTCCCAAAGTCCAAAGAACATTATTCCAAAAAGCGCGGCCCTCAGAAAAACCTATTTAATGGAGAACTGAGAAGTGGATGTAACTCCAAAGTGATATTTGATATGACAACTCCAAAACAAAAGGACGTAACTCCTCATTTTTGGAGTTACGTTTTTTGATTTGGAGTTATGGTTTGTTAAGTATTATTTTTAAGTATTAGAATATTGTGTTATGTGACTCTGTAACTATATTGGATTTTGGGGGTATAAACGACCCCCGAAATTTGGGAGGGGGTGGGGGTGGTATCCCAAAAATTTTTTTGGGTATACCTCAAATACCCTATTTTTAACGTTTTTAGTGCTGGGACCCCCCCCCCCCAAATTTTAGGGGGGGAGGGTATCCGGGGTACCCCCAAATTTTAGGGGAGGGTGTCGGCTATAATCGGGATTTTTTGTTGTTGTTGGATTACCTGAAAATTATATTCCCTATGCAGATTATGCAAAGGGCATGCGCTAAGACAAGCCAGGAGGGGCGAAAAAATTTCACCCCCATGGTTGAGACTCTTCGTCTAACATTAATAACGATGTTGGCAACCTTTACCGCTAGAGTGTTCTCTGCATGCAGTTTACCTATTCCGAAGTCTTCGTGTAAAGGAATTTTTAAGTCGCCTGATATTACTCTTAATTTAACGTACGTGAGCAGCATGGCTGTTCCTGCAATGTCAGCGGTACAAACTCCACACGCAATAGAGCTGTATTTGTCCACTGGTTTGCTAGATGGAAAACTGTCGTGCGATGCCGACGTACAACAACCTTTTTCTAGCCATGCCAAGCTGGACTCATTTCTATGTAAGAAAAGAACCAGCAACCAGACCAGGTGGTACCCGAAGGCCCGTTGGGTGCTGCCCGAAGGTTAGCACGGTCCTGGTGGCTCAATGGCATATCGGGATTTTTTTATAACCCCCAACCCCCCCCCCGCCCTGTCCACCTATGGTACTGGGACCCCCCAAATTTTAGAGGGGGATGTCCAGCATACATGGGCAAGTTGGTCCGGAGTGGGAGGGGGTTAAACCCCAAATCAGGGGGGGTTAAAATCCGAGAAACGCAAAATACCCATATCGTTTTTTTTTCTGGAATGCATTTTACCCATATCGTTTTTCGATTTTGAAGGAAAAATAGGTTAAAAACACTAATTTTAGGTCAAAAAGCCCTTTTTATTGCATTTTTGAGCTTTTTATTGCTTAAAACATTCATTTTGACCTTAAAACTTAAGTTTGGAGGCAGTTAGAAGTCATTTTAAAGACTTTTTTTTCCGAAATTGGGGGGGTTAACTTTTTCTTCTTCCCCCACTTCTGAGTGGGGGGGGGGTTAAACTCCACTTCTCAGAATTTTGGGGGGGGGGGGTTAACCCCCCCCACCCCTTCCCCCCCCGTGCCCATGTATGATGTCCAGGCTACCCCCAAATTTCATGGGGAAGAGGTTCGGCAGTTTCCAGATTTTTAGAGGGTTTAACCCCCAACCCCTTCCCCCCCGCTCTGCCCACCTATGGTACCGGGACCCCCAAATTTTAGAGGGGGATGTCCAGACTACCCCCAAATTTTAGGGGGAAGAGGTTCGGCAGTTCCCCCCCCGCTTTGCCCACCTATGGTACTGGGACCCCCAAATTTTAGAGGGGAATGTCCAGGCTAACCCCAAATTTTAGGGGGAAGAGGTTCGGCAGTTTCCAGATTTTTAGGGGGTATAACCCCCAACCGCCCCTATCTACCCACATAATGTTATTACACAAAACGCAATAAACTTATAAAGTGTAAATTTCCCTCGGTAATATTTATAGACGTTTCTATGAAAGGAATTTCTGTATTTCGTTCCATTATCTACACATTTTACGGTTCAATTTTCTGGCATATTGTCGCGGTTTTATTTGGTGCTCCGATTTTCGAGTAAGTAATATGATTCTTATCTCCAAAAGTTGCAACTGCAGGATTTAAACGGGAAAAAGCTTGATTATCTAGCTGAATAAAACTTAAAAATGGCAAGCCTGTTGGCAAATGGCAACCAAATTATAGGCGTCTAAAGATAGTAAAGTAATTTTGTACCCGAACCAAACAGTGCATAAATACTTGTAATTGGTTCACATTACGAGTTTTTAGCGCGTTTAGGAAATAATTTTGAGACGATGACCAAACATTATGATAACAAAAAACAAATTTTTAAGGGGTCTATAATCATTGGGAAGGGTTAATTTAATAAAAAAAAATCCAGTTGCCTACTTGCGAGAAAACCCAAAGTTCAGGCCTGTGCACTCCCCCGGGCGTTTTTTTTGGGGGGGGGAGGGCAATTCCACAACGGGGGCAATAAAATGTGTAGATAATGGAACGAAATACAGAAATTCCCTTTCATAGAAACGTCTATAAATATTACCGAGGGAAATTTACACTTTATAAGTTTATTGCGTTTTGTGTAATAACATTATGTGGGTAGATAGGGGCGGTTGGGGGTTATACACCCTAAAAATCTGGAAACTGTCGAACCTCTTCCCCCTAAAATTTGGGGTTAGCCTGGACATTCCCTCTAAAATTTTAACCCAGTACCATAGGTGGGCAAAGCGGGGGGGGGGGAACTGCGGGAGCTGCTCTTCCTAAAAATTTACAAGACATAGACATCCCCTTCTGGACTCACTAAGACACAGTCCAGTGATGTGACGAGGCTGGGGGAGGGACCGGGGTAAACCCCTTAGAAAGTTCTGGAAACTGCCAAACCTACAGTGGAGTTTGGGGGTAGCCTGGACATCAGTTAGTTGACGGGGAAGGGGTGGGGGGGGTTAACCCCCCGGTTTAAAATTATACGAAGTGGAGTTTCAACCCCCCCACTCAGAAGTGGGGGAAGAAGAAAGAGTTAACCCCCCCCCAATTTCGGAAAAAAAAAAATAAAAGTATTTAAATTGACTTCTAACTGCCTCCAAACTTAAGTTTTAAGGTCAAAATGAATGTTTTAAGCAATAAAAAGCTCAAAAATGCAATAAAAAGGGCTTTTTGACCTAAAATTCATGTGTTTTTAACCTATTTTTTCTTCAAAATCGAAAAACAATATGGGTAAAATGCATTCCAGAAAAAAAAACGATATGGGTATTTTGCGTTTTTTTCGGATTTTAACCCCCCCTGATTTGGGGTTTAACCCCCTCCCACTCCGGACCAACTTGCCCATGTATGCTGGACATCCCCCTCTAAAATTTGGGGGGTCCCAGTACCATAGGTGGACAGGGCGGGGGGGGGGGTTGGGGGTTATAAAAAAATCCCGATATGCCATTGAGCCACCAGGACCGTGCTAACCTTTCAGGGCAGCACCCAGACGGGCCTTCGGGTACCACCTGGTCTGGTTGCTGGTTCTTTTCTTACATAGAAATGAGTCCAGCTCGGCATGGCTAAAAAAAGGTTGTTGTACGTCGGCATCACACAACAGTTACCATCTAGCAAACCAGTGGACAAATACAGCTCTATTGCGTGTGGAGTTTGTACCGCTGACATTGCAGGAACAGCCATGCTGCTCACGTACGTTAAATTAAGAGTAATATCAGGCGACTTAAAATTCCTTTACACGAAGACTTCGGAATAGGTAAACTGCATGCAGAGAACACTCTAGCGGTAAAGGTTGCCAACATCGTTATTAATGTTAGACGAAGAGTCTCAACCATGGGGGTGAAATTTTTTCATCTCTTCTGGCTTGTCTTAGCGCATGCCCTTTGCATATTCTGCATAGGGAAGATAAGTTTCAGGTGATGCAACAACAACAAACAATCCCGATTATAGCCGACACCCTCCCCTAAAATTTGGGGTACCCGGATA
>JASAMX010019320.1:0-17246 GCA_030248175.1 Microlaimidae sp. YZB2_3 | reverse complement strand
ATTTTGATTACCAAGTGCTCTCCAAGCGATATAAAAAATTTCAAAATGATTTGTTTAGTTTTAATAAGTTATTTTTAATTACAAATACAAAAAAATTTACTACCCAAGTATAAAAAAGACTAACCGTATTGCCATTTGACACCATGAGTGTAAATTTTATAAACTAAAATATAGGAGTCATATTTATTTACTACAATTATTGTTTTTGTAAAAAAAGTCTGAAATTTTTTTATGATTTTGGAGGCCGATATTATTATGGTACTGTGCAGCCAAGTACTGTAATAACAACTAACATTAAAATATTCTAGTCAAATAAAAATTTTTAGTTTTTCTCAATTTGGGCTTTGATCTCTAGGGTTTAGCAACGCAATATATTTTTCCACTGCGCTACAAACCATTGCCAATCAACCACGGAAGTTCCGTCTGGTTTGTTAGAATCTGTAGAATGAGTTTTTCAAACTTTTTAGTTTAGTCATTGGTCATTCTCAAACCGGGGACAATATGCATAAATTAAAAAAAAAATAAATAAAACAAAGTTTGGGAATATGTCGTTAGAGCTGCTGCAGCCGCAATCTTAAGCCTAAAAAATCGGAACTCGGAATCGAAAGTTTAAAATCGATAAGCTAATTCTAGTCTTAAGGCTAAATCTAAATCCGTTATTTCAGTTTTAGGCTTTAAACTTCCAATTTTCGCGGCTCCAAGTTCCTTTACGGTTTCAAAGATCCCGTATGTTTTTGCTTCAATTCGTATAAAATCGGTGATCCGAGCATAGTTTTGGTGAATATAATAAACAAATTACCTGTTTTTTAATGTCCCGATTTCATGCCAGAACAGTATAAACACATCATAGTCAAAGCGCCCATTCTTTTCATTTTTAGGATGTAAATATATCCGGCATTTGAAGGCGGTAATTATTAAAAAAACGGTACATCGCCCGTAATTACAGTAAATATCGTGCTGGGTGCCGGTTATACTTACATGATGAGCGGTTTATCTATGACGCGTCAATAATAAAAAAACTCATAAACGTGGAGCAGTAGATTCATTTTGAATGGATATTAAAAAAACCGGTGTCAAGATTTTTATGGAAGTAATATCAAAATCTCGTTTCGTTGTAGATGATAAATTTTTTAAAATAAAATTTTAAAATTTATAGTAGTTTTTAATTTCGAGAAAATATTAATAATTAAGATTACTGTTAACAGATGAAGTTTTTTGAAATTTTTCAAATCACTGAATAATACCTGAGTTTGAGAGACTTAAAAGCTCAACAAGGCCAAAATGCTTTCATATGTTTTTTTGCTTTTTGCTTTTGTTGCTTTATTTAAAAAGTAACAAAGGTCTTGTCAAATTGAGAGTTGTCTTTGTCAAAGTTTAATATTTTATTATAAATTTAATATTTTTATTGCAATAATATTTTTTATCGCTTACTTCGGATGTCTGATCAAAATAATTGTTTATTTTACACCACACTTTTTTCCTTTAACAATCTTTGAAACTAAAAACAATTTTATAATTTTAACTCAAATTTTAACTCAAACCCAATTTTAATTTTAACTTTTTCCTCTGTAATCAGAAAAAACCGTTATTAAAAGTGTTTTCAAGCATCTTGCATGGATATCCAAAGTACCCTGTCAAAGAGACCCGTTACACGGATGATGTGTTTCACTGAAATATGAGACTGCCAAAAATTATATACATTCTATTAAACACTTTTTGTTCTGAACTGAAAAACCCAAACGAAGTAGTGTTTATAAACAGTTGCGCGTAAAATCGTTTCAACAAAAATAGCCAAAAGAGCACACTTTACCACGGTAAGTTCTGCTAGGGGACAGACCATTTTCTGAAATCCTTCAGCTAATTGGGGACAATATACTTTGACGTTTGGAAACTTTACATTTTAGCCCCGAAGATTTTAAACCTGGAACGCTTAAACAAATTATACGAAAAACCACAAATCCGATCTAAATATTTTTGAATAGCTTTGAAGAAGCATACCACATGACAGATGTCATGCCACAAACTTTCCGTAATTTTTATTTTTTCTATCTGGACTATGAAAAGTGTAACTAACGCTATTTATACGTTGTCTGATGTAATGACAAATGACATAAAATTATGAACAGACGAAATTATTAGAAGACATATGTGGACATACTAGAAAATAATCAATTTTTAATAAAAACAAAACAGCAAAAAATATTGGAACCAAATGCAGTTTTTTGCTGGATCGTATTTCAAATATTCCAACGGAATTAAATTTGTAATCTTTAAAAAAACAGATAGAAAAAATAAAAATTACGGAAAGTTTGTGGCATGACATTTTGCTGTCATGTGGTATGTTCTTGGGAGCTATTAGAAAATATTTAGATCGGAGAGGCAAAAAATTTGTATCGTTTGGTATGATTTGTTTAAGACGTTCAGATTTAACTCCTTGGGGCTAAAATGTAAAGTTTCCAAACGTCTCAAAGAGTATATTGTCCCCCAATTAGCTGAAGGATTTCAGAAAATGGTCTGTCCCCTAGCAGAACTTTTAGCTTTACCGTGGTAAAGTATACTCTTTTGGCTATTTTTGTTGAAACAATTTTACGCGCAACTGTTATAAACACTACTTCGTTTGCGTTTGCAGTTCAGAACAAAGAAAGTGTTTAATAGAATGTATATAATTTTTTGGCCATCTCATGTTCAGTGAAACACATCATATCCGTGTAACAGGGTACTTTAACAGGGTACTTTGGATATCTATTATATATGCTCAAAACACTTTTAATAATCGTTTTTCTAAATTTACAGAGGAAAAAGTTAAAATTAAAATTGGGTTTGAGTTAAAATTTGAGTTAAAATTATAAAATTGTTTTTAAGTTTTTGAAATATTGCTTCAAAAGGAAAAAGTGTGGTGTAAAATAAACAATTATTTGATCAGACATTCCAAAGATTAAGCGATAAATATTATTGCAATAAAAATATTAAATTTATAAATAAAATATTAAACTTTGACAAAGACAACTATCAATTCGACAAGACCTTTGTTACTTTTTTAAATAAAGCAAGCGAAGCAAAAAGATACAGAAAAAACATATGGAAACCGTTTGGCTGTTCAGAAGTAAATTATTATTTGGCCTTGTTAGATTTTTAAGTCTCTCAAATACCAGGTATTATTCGTGATTTGAAAAACTTCAAAAAACTTCATCTGTTCACAATTATAACAGTAATCTTAATTATTAAATATTTCTCGAAATTAAAAACTACTATAAATTTTAAAATTTATTTCGAAATTTGCTTAGTTTCTAACGAAACTAATTTTGCACAATATCCCTTGAGTAAAAATCTTAACACCGGTTTTTTTAATATCCATTAAAATGAATCTACTCGAATTTCCACGTTTATGAGTTTTTTTTATTATTGACGCGTCATAGATAAACCGCTCATCATGTAAGTATAACCGGCACCCAGCACGATATTTACTGTAATTACAGGGCGATGTGCCGTTTTATAATAATTACCGCCTTGGATGCCGGATATATTTACATATTAAATAAAAAGATGAGCAGTTTAACTATGATGTGTTTATACTGTTCTGTGGCATGAAATCGGGACATTAAAAAACAGGTAATTCCTTTATTATATTCACCAAAACTTTATATTTCGGATCACCGATTTTATCAAATTGAAGCAAATTTATCGGTACGGGATCTTTGAAACCGTAAGAAGGGAACTTGGAGCCGCGAAAATTGGAAGTTAAAGCCTAAAACGAAATAACGGATTTAGATTTAGCCTTAAGCTCAAGCGTAGGGCTTTATCGATTTTAAACTTTCGATTCCGAGTTCCCGATTTTTTAGGCTAAGTTGCGGCTGCAAGTTCCCACAGCTCTAACGACCCTAAATCTTATTTGTCCCCAAACTTTGTTTTATTTATTTTTTTTTTAATTTATGCATATTTGTCCCGGTTTGAAATGACCAATGACTAAAACTAAAAAGTTTGAAAAACTCAATTCTTACAATTCTAACAAATGCAGACGGAACTCCGTGGTTAATTGGCAATGGTTTGTAGCGCAGTGGAAAAACATTGGTATTGCGTACTAAAGTCTCAAGATCAAAGCCCAATTGAGAAAAACTAAACTTTTATTCAACTAGAATCGTTTTAATGTTATTGTTATTTACAGTACTTGGCTGCACAGTTAGTGCCGAGTAATATCGGCCTCATAAAAAATCGTAAAAATTTCAGACTTTTTTTACAAAAACAATAATATTAATTGTAGTAAATAAATAAGCTATATATTTTAGTTTATAGAAATTTACACTCATGGTGTCAAAATGAACTCAAGATACGCTTAGTGTTTTTTATACTTGTAATAGTAAATTTTTTTGTATTTGTAATTAAAATAACTTATTAAAATGCTTAAACAAATCATTTTTGAAATTTTTTATATCGCTTGAAAAATTCGAAGGACAGGCTAATGATTTCATCAAAAATCATTAATTACGTGAGAAATTATTTTTATTGCACTAATAGAAATCTAATTTTATAAAAACTAATAATTCAAAAAAATCTGTAAACTGCAATGTACCGCTAAGATAACTTAAAATAAGGAAAATGTGCATAGTTATATATAGACATACTTACATACATAAATTATGTGTTAGATTTAACTATTAGCATCAGTCAAAAAAAAAAACAAAAACAAAACTAAAGAAACTAAAGATAAAAATCAGTGAAAATATTTTGTCTTGGCCTCGCTATACTGGATTTTTTTATTTTGTTGTAATTATAGTTGGCTACAACAATTGATGATCTTTTTTCATAAAACAAATGCAAAAAGAATTTTAATTTTCTATTTTTTTATGTTTACTAATAAGATAAACAATTATTTAAATTCATTATTAAATTTCCATCAAAAAATTTATTTCATATACACTTTTAACTCTATGGTAAAAAAAGCCTAACTGAAAAGTTTTATGCTTTTAGGTGACGAGGCTATTGGAAACAAAAAAGCGATATATTTTTCCGAAAGCCATGGGAATATTTGTTAACAATTGAACATTTCTAACCTTATTATTTGCATAACAAATGGTGTGGCCACCAGATTCTGTTGCATTTAAAACATTTGTAGATATAGGTGCAAGACAGAATTTCAAGAAAAAAAACACTGTAGTTTTTTTACTTGGTATTTACTATTAAACAACAATAAAATTACAACGGGGCGGTAACAAATTAAACAAGGTTTTAAATTAAAATTTGAATTTTCCGACATATTTAATTTGTTTTTAACACTTTTCCATTGAAGTCATGAGTTTTGCTTTTTTACTTTGACAATTCCTAAATGCGGAAAGTCTAAAAAATTTAATAAAATTATAGTGAGACGTGTTGGTCGTGCCGTGATGGTTGACATCTAATTCTCATGTAATTTAGGGCTCTAATTTCTTTATTTTGTAAAAAAATGAAGATCGGATGCCCATAGTAAACTAACAAGCTATATTTGGGTATTTATTGATATATATTCATTTTATTCTGTGTTTTAACAATTGTTTTCCAAAGACAGTAAATTTTAAATTTCTACTGGTCGTTGTGACTGTCTACTGGTGATGAAGGTAGTACTAGGACTAGTTAGTGTTATGTAACTAGTACTAGGCTAGATAATCAAACTATGTAGTACTCAACTAGGAATAGATAATTTTGATTTTCGCCGGACTAGACTAAAGTAGATAATTTTCCTGGACTAGATATTAACTAGTCTAGTCCAAATAATATGCAAATTTTTGACAAAAATGATTAATTTACATAATTAATTAGGCTTGTATTGTCTCGCCAAACTTATACTGTAACCAACTAAATTATATTTTAGTCCTTTTCACAAAAGATTAATAACTGTGATAAAATTTTTAAAAAAATGAACTGGTCACGGAAATCTACGAGGGTATATGCGTCGTTTTAATAAGTTTTTTTATATTTTTAGCGTGTAGCGTAACCTGGCATTTTTAGTGTGTAGCTTGAAATTTTTGCTATCAGTTGAAGTTACAAACGAAGCTGTGTTAATTAATTATTCCGTCCATGCCATGCTTTTTGATTACTCATTTATGGTTTCCAACGAATAGGAACATCAGCAGAACAATTGTTTTGGTAAACCAAAATACCGTACTCTTTTGATGACAGAAAACACCTTCTTTTAAGCTTGGTTAGTAAGGTATGGTGAGATACGAACATAACTGACGTACAATTAATAAATCATAAAAACTCTATTTTAGCTTTATTAATACTTGCCAACTATAATATTAAAATTTTATTAATTAAAAGGTTATTAAACAACCTTTTACTTCACATTTAAATTCATCTTTAGCTTAAAAGTGCAGTTTAGAGTAAACCTTTTTGTCTTCGACTTTGATGATTTTTTTTGTGAAAACCTTATTCCTACCCCAATCACACACAAAATTTTTTCTTCGAAATATCTTTAGTAATTTGTGAGGTTTGACCTCCCAAAAACATTTTTTCGGTGATTCTTTACTCAAAAGATTGCTTACTATGTATAAAATTTTAACTTAAAAATAATACACCTAAAGAACGCGGAAGTTTTTGGTTTTCATTTGATACCTTGATTGTTAAGGTTGGTGCAGCATTTGTTGAGATATAATATTTGATGTAAAAAAATCTTGCGATTTTTTGACCAAAAACACGTAGTGTAAAATCTTAAAAATTAAAAATTTAAAATTATTTAAATCTATATAATTTTTATGTTTAATAAAAAGAAATATGTAATAGTAAATAAAAACAGATATGTTAATAACACCGCACCTTGGAAAGTGCGGTTCGGAGTCAAATTTTTTTCTTTCGATTTTGATGCTTTTTGCAAAAACCTAACCCCTAAATAGCCCACAGAAATTTTTTTATTAAAATATCTCCACTGCTTCAGGAGATATGACCCCCAGAAAATGGATTTTACCAACAATTCTGTATATTCAAAAGATGGCTCATTTAGTATAACAATTTAAGTTACAAAATATGCACTAAAAGAAAGCGGCTATTTTCTACTTTATTGTGATACCTTGATTGTTAAGATTGAAGAAGTATATCTCGAGATATTGCGTTTCCGCTACAAAAACAACCGCGATTTTTTTGCTAAAAATACGAATGTAGGCAAAAATGTTGGGCAAACTTTATCAAATCACTGCCATTGTTTGTTTTTTTAGCGAAAAAATCCAGGGTTTTTTGTACAAGAAATGCAATATCTCGACAAATACTGCACCAATCTTAACAATCAAGGTATTAAATTAAAGTAGACGCTTTTTTTTGAGTGTATATTTTGTAACTTAATTTTTTATAACCATTGAACAATTTTTTAATACAGAATTGTCAAAAAAAATTTTTTTTGGGGGTCATATCTCCTGAACCGGTGAAGATATTTTGTGGGCTATTGGTGGCTATTTCCCAACCACAAAACGAATTGGGCTAAATAAGGTATCATTGCAAAGCTTACAGTCTGAGGAATTCATAAATAGGTTGAAATTTTGAAAAAATTTATGCTGGACAACATATTTTCACCAAAGAGGGAAGGACCATTATCCCCAACCACAAAAAAATCGGATAAATGAGATATTATGGGAAACCTTATACATAGTTCAGGGAGGGGGGTTGATTAATAAAAATTAACATAAACATCTATATATGCTGGACAACGCTTTTTACCAAAGAAGGAAAGGACCCTTCTCCCCCAACGAAAGAACGGATTAGACTAAATGAGATATCATTGCAGAGCTTTTTGCATTGCAAAAAGGTTGAATTTAAATTAGTTTAAATTGAATGAAAAAAAAATTAGTGAATATAAAAAATGCAGGAAAATTTATCTGTCAGCCGTATTGCTGTCACGGGCAACTTGTGTACGAAATACTACAAAATGTTATGTTTATATAAAAATATAAAACAAAAATACAAAAAACTATAGCAGATTTTGCGTACGTTTATCTCAAAAATCCTTATAAAAAGTAAATATTTTTCCTGCAGACTTTTAAGGAACGTCCAATGTTAATGTAGTATAATTGTTTTTTATTATTGATAAAACTTAAATTAGATTTTTGGTAAATAAACTAAAAAAATTTTTTCCACGAAAGTGTGGTAATTTCAAAAAAATTAAGAAAAGCACGAAAAAATATTAAAAAAGCAAAATTTAACTTTTTTTCTAAATTTATACTATATTTGATATGTCTCGAGAAGTATTAATATTATTCCGAAAGTACGTTTAATAAAATAATAACGTAATTTTTATATTAATTTTGAAATTTTTTTGTGGTGAATAAGAATACTGTTTGATTTTCAAATTTAGGGCACGTCCGGTCAGTCCCATGATTATAATTCACAAACTAAATCTCAGTTTAAACTAAAAAGGTATTTTTCAAAAAAGTATGAGTTTGATTTAGAAAAAAACATTTTTCGCTTTTTTGGTTTGGTAAAATTGTTTTTTTAGATAATGACACAAAACTCACTTATTAAACCTTTTTGCCGTAAACACTGTTTGAATAAGTTTTTTTTTTTAAATATTCAAGAAGAATCTGTATTTCGTATTCGTATTTCGTGTTCTTTGAGGAAAACACTTGCTAAGTTTTGCCCATAAAAGGTTACTTTTTTATACAGCAATCGAAATAAAAAATGATTTCTTAGCAGAAGGCCTTTATAGTCTTAGTTTTCTTCGTTCAAAGTACAAAAAGAGCGCTTAGTAAGTTCTGCAGCAATTTTATTCAAATAAAACCGCCTCACAACGTTGCTTTTAAGTTTAAAACAATAAATAAGACACGTTTTGTTAAAAAAACTAAATGGACTACAGTAGTTTAGGACTAGCTAAGATTTCTGCGGGACTAATTAAAAAATCAAAAACCAACTAGTACTAGGACTAGGACTACGTCAAATTTTTCGCTTTTAACTAGTGCAACTAAAGATGAATTCTATCAGGGTGAAAATAACTAGGTGGTAAAGTAACCACTCGTTCTTTGAAAAAATATCACGTGGAGAGAAACACCTGACGTAACTCAATAATAATTGGTTACATCATCTCTGACAACTTTTTTTATTATTTTTATTCTGGCGCATTCATTCTTTATTTCTTTTTGACGGCGAGTGGTGACGCCCTTAATTTCAGCCTGAAGGATTTTAACTTTAGTACTAGACTAGAATAGACTAGATAAAAAAATCCTGGACTACTTTTATCACTACTGTCTACCAAATTAACTTGCTTATAGCAATTTTGAACCTAATTAGTAATTCTTATTTGTGAAAAAGCAGAATTGAGATTAAAACTTTTCTATTAAAAAACGTTTGCAGCAAAGTGATTTGACATTATTTAATCGCCGCTAAAGTCAAATCTTCTTTTCGTCCTATCGAACGATGGTTGGTTGTATAAATAAAAACGCAATTTGGCACTTCGCGGTTAAGATTTGTATACAATAGACGCGGAGTAGTAAAATTGCGGGATAATCAATTTCCATTCAAGACTGCAATTGTCATCACCGAGAAGAACCCGTGTTATTCTGGTCAAAACCCGGCCAAAATGCCATAAAATGTCGTTTTAAAAGCGGAAAAAATTCTAAGTGTTTTGAAAACGTTAAATCGTATTAAAATTGTATTTCTTGATTTTTAAATATAACCGACGATCACTTCGTATTAAATTGAAACCTATTTCGAAAAGAAACGATCGTTTAAAAATAGGTAATTTATTTTTTAAGGAGCTGAATCTAAATTTTATATTAATACCATTTAAGATGTAATTAATACGGCGAAATTTAGAATTTTTGTATTTTAATATTTTATATTTTATTATTCCGCAAGAACACAATTTTTCAAATTTAAGTTAAAAAATTGCTGCTTCGGGTTGGGGTCGCAATAGGAATATAACTTTGGATATGGAAACATTAAAAAACTAGCATAGACAAAATAATAATTAGTGTTTTATTTTAATTAAACACAAAAAGTAACCCGAGAAAGACGAATAAAAAAATGTTGTTTAACTATATTTTTCCGCAAAAAAAATGTATGCCGATCTTTTTAAAAATATAGCAATATTGATTTATTAAAAAAAAAAGAATTTTAGAATTTTTTAATTAAATTTAAAGTTTTTTTATATTTAAATTTAACCCCAAGTAACACTTATTAAAAAATCTCGTAATAGTCTTGTTGAAATCGCATAAAAAAGCCTTTAAAGGTGCAGTATACTAATTCATGTGTATTTTTTATTGCTTTTTAATCACTGGGAAAAAATTGTATTACACCAAAAAAATTCCCAACGGTAAATAATTCATAACAAAAATACCGCTTGGTTATTTTCAATATTGTTTTTTTATACACCATTTTTCCAAAGAAAAGATTTATACTAAACGGATATAATAAAACTTAATGGAAATCATGCTAGGGAACCAAAAAGCTTAAATTTTAAACTTGATGCAATTCAAAAAAGTATTAAATGAGTCAGTACTCATTTAATACTTTTTTGAATTGCATCTATTTAAGAAAAACATAATTTGTTTTTACGGTGTTGGTGGGTTTTTTTGCTGTTATTTTCGTATTATTCGTTAGCTATATCAAAGTTTTAGTTTTAAAACAATCGAACTATATATATATAAAAAAGACATTTCACTTCTTTAAATTTTACAATTTGTAATTATAAAAATCTTAAAAACCGCACCATATACCAAACACCATACATCAGGTTTAAAATATGGTATTTTTAAAATGGTATTATCCATCTTATACTTTTCAGAATTAAACAAAATTTAAAATTAAAACTTTTTGGTACACTAGCATGAATTCTATTTAAAACGAAATGCCACGAGGTAGCGACAAATCAAAAAATAAACGTGTTTTGGCAAAACCCCTTGAAAATTTCATTTTAAAATTGTGTAGCGTGTTCCACGACATTAAAATTTTGATAATACTTTAAAACTGCAAATTTACCTTAATTTCCGTCCACAAATAAGCAAATTCTCATTTTGGAGAACTTCCAACCAGTCCATAATTATTTGGAATTGCTTAAACATTACTGAAATTTACAAAATCTTCCTACAAATAAAAATTAAGTGCTGTTTATTTAATTCTTATTTAAAATTTTATAATCCTGTTTATTTTTTAAAACCATTCGCGATCTATTCTTCTTTATTGCATTATTGTTATAATGGTTGCAAATGAAAAAAAATAAAAAATTAAAATTAACATTATTAAAAAAGCAGATTGCAAATCGACTTATCATTGTAAGAAAAACCAAAAAATAGAACGGTGATTTTTCAAATTAATATCTGTTTACAAATTTTATGCAAAAAACCCACGGCTTGTTAGATTTGTCGCTTCCAGATAGCCTTCGGGTTTAGTTTTGTTAATATCCGTTCAGTCGAAATGTTTTTTTTGAAAACTGGTGTATAAAAACAACATTGGAAATAACCAAACGGTATTCTTGTTAATAACATGTTAGCCGTTAGAAAATAATTTTTGGTGTAATACAATTTTTTCTCAGTGCGACCTGATACATCGATGAGTATTAACTAAACAGCAATAAAAATACACCATGAATTAATATACTGCAACTTTAAAGTAGTGGGCACATTTTAGTTTGTTCTAATAATTTTTTTAATTCTGGCTTTACCCATTTCTAAAAATTTTCTTAAAATTCTAAAATATTTGACACATGATTCAAAAGTTTTCCACTACTGTTCAACACAAAGACAATACTAGAAAAAACCCTGAGTATGCTCCAATAAATAAAAACAATATTAAGTGTTATTTTTTTAAAATAATGCAAATGCCAAGTAAAGATTTTTGTTTAAAAGAACTTGTCAATTATTAAAAAAATATCAATTGAAAAACATAAGTTACTTTTTTAACTTTTAATAATGTTATATATTGTTTTGCAATTTTTGGTAGAATTCTAATAAATAATCCCTGTGAGAACACCTTTTTACAGTTTTTTATCCAATAGTTACAAACTTTTTTATTTTTAAAACTATGCGACAAACTTTTTCGCATCAAACTTTCTCCAAAAAAAACTTATGTGTATTCGTACTATACTTAAAAAATCGCACCGCAAAAATTTGACTTAGGGCATAAACATAAAGAAAAAATCTAGGTTATGATTATTTTCTTTGCGACAGAGGATTTTTACATTATAGTTGAAGAAATGCAGGTATTTGCCGGAACATTTTACACATCATCGTTCCGTTGTTTTCTTTTTGTTAGAACATTGATGGCAATTTTAAAGGTGACAAAACAAGGGCACCGCTTGTTTGTTTTCGAAATTACTCTTGCCGATTTTAAAAGTGCGATTTTGATGTACCGAATGACTGTTCTGTTTTACTTTTTATTTTTCGTCATGATTTGAACAAAGATTTTTTGTTCATGTTTTACTTCCCATGAGATACGCTCCCACCATGTAAACCAAAGTATCAAATGTGGATAATTTGGTAGAGGTACACATGAGACTGGCGTGTTTAATGCAACCTTCATAATAAAATTTGATCTGACTTAAAACAAACTAAATACCGATTTGCGTTTTTTTGTAAGTACCTTGTTTTTTTCTCAATTGTCTTTCTATAAAAGTCGCACGTCTCCAATTAAATTTTATGTTGAACATTATTTGAAAATTTATAGACCTTTATTCGATTATTTATTTGTGATATTATGTAATTTTACATGTGTGATTTTGATTTTCACTGTAAATATACTTCAAATGAAAAACAAAAACAGGTGAAAAAATATGTTTGTCTAATAATAATTATTTAGTGTCTTTCGCTGTGCTTTTTTAAAAATTTCTCATTTTTTTGTTTTTTATGAAAAAAATATATTATTTTTTGCATAGTAACAGAATTAAAATAACAAAAAATTGCATGTTAATCTGACGTGCTAACACGTACTAACTTTTGGTTAACGGCTAACAACCCAGTCCGCACACAACGCGGCTTTAAAAACTGATACAACTTTGCTGTCCCGTTGGCTAGACATGGTCACTTATCTCACTATTCCATCATTTTTGTACACATTACAGTTACAGTGACAGAATAATAATTCAGAGATGGGGTGGTTTTGATGGAACTGTGATAGATTTGCTCAACGTTGAAATCGGCGAGTGTCTGAGGAAAATGTTCTGCCAATTTGTAATTTCCATCGCGAACGCGGATGACACGTTCTGAGAACCTCGCGGAGGGCAAATCCGATCCGTAAAATCCGTTTGATTGCGTAACCGCGTGTTACATTGCCTGTAATTTCTCCCTTTCATTTTTGTCATTTCTTCCATTCATAGTCGCTGTTTTTGTGTTTTCATTACAATAAAAATCCAGAGCTTAGATTTCGCAGTTTGCGGTAACTGCGAGCGATCAGTTCTTTTTTGTAAGTGTCACTAATGAGCTTCGCTTCAATATTGAGGCAATTTTTTACTGTAATCCCAAGCAATGGATGAATCTTACATAAGAAAAAAATTAGCATACTGTTTGGTTGGAAATTGCGTTCACAACTGTCGATGCAACTTAATTTTTTGTTGGAAAACCGCGCAAAAACTGCCAAACGTATTATTACTGAACTGAGTATCATACGGAAAGCTGCGCGCAAACCCTGCTTATGCGAATTATTTTTTACGTTGGATTCATCCACTGACAGTTTTTTGGTGTTAACAAACAACTTTGTATATATTTTATATCAGTGTAGTTCTGAACAACTTGAGCCTGAAATATTTTGAATTATATAGGCACCTTGCACTGGAACTCTGTTTATACATGAAGTATGCAATATACATAAGCGTCACCATAATGGATAATTACCGTATCTCCTACTTATCTTTCCTAGTATGCAGATTAACCGATCGAAAGCGAGCAAAATTTCGATCGGTTGATCTGCATACTAGGAAAGATAAGTAGGAGATACGGTAATTATCCATTATGGTGACACTTATGTATATTGCATACTTCATATAAACCGAGTTCCGGTGCAAGGTGCCTATTAATTATTATATTATATTATTTTCATATGAACTATTATTTTGCTATTATTTTACGATTTGGGAATGTGGTAGCCGGAAAACTGGGAGCTGGAACTTGAAGCCGAAAATATATAACTCGGAAGCGGAATTACTGAACTCGAACCCAAAAGTTTAAAACCACTTAAATCTACATAAAAGGTTGAGTTTAAACTTAAACCCAGGCCCAAACTCAAACCCGAAAAAATAATTTGTTATTTTTGACTTTAATTTTTTTTATTTTCGCGGCTCCAATTTCTCAAAATTTTTTGACGCCGGTTTTTTACCTGTTTGTGGCTCCAAAACCCCGTAATGTATTTAATCAAGGTTTTCAACGCTGATTTCTTTTTTTGAAGAGTTTTTTAAGTACGATTTCACTACTGATCCCACGAAAAGGTCAAATGATTTAATTTTAGCACTTAATTATAATATTTTTGATTAGACTTGGCGAGGAAGTTAATTATTTTAAAAGTATGTATATGTATTTGCACCAGCAACAACAGGTTAACACTTCTGTGCGTTTCTTCGTTCTAGAAACATCAAAAGCAGTTATTTTCAGTGATTTATTTTTGGTAGATTATTTCGGTTAAAAAATTTAAAATGTTATTACGTTTTTATTGTTTTAATTGTAGTTATGTGTGTCAAAAACAAGGAAATACAAATGTAACTGCAGAATTTATTACTAGTGGTTTTTGTATATATTTTTTAACAAAAATAACAAGAATAAAATAATCATTGTTGGCTGGTAATTAATTATACAGACCATTTTTTAGGGAATCTGAACTTTAATAACGCAATTAAACCAATATAACGTTTGTTTTCTAAGAAAAAATTTTTAATTTATTTGAATAAAAATAGGTCGGTTAAGCTAGAACCGAAAATTCTTATTTCAAACTAAGTTTTTATTTTGCCTGTTGCATTTTATAATTGAAACACCAATTTATTAACTTTTTTTCGCTTCATTACCGTTATAAATATCCAGCTTATCCCAACGGGGATGTCGTCATAATCAACCAGCAGAGCGGCGACTGCCGGTGCATATCCGCACCTAGATATATTTCAGGAGTTAATATCAAGATATAATCTAAATACCTTCCAAGATTAAATATCAAAATTTAATCTAATTTAATTTAATTTTTTGAGGATTTTATCGAATTCTAATTTCAGGCCGTTCACAATGCGCGCATCGCTAAGCACTTTGTCTTTCTTCGTTGTTTTTGCCTCTTTACCGGTCTCGATCTCCAGCTTTCCCCAACGGGGATGGCGTCCTATTCCACCAGCAGAACAGCGTCTGCCGGTGCTAACCCGCGCCCGGACCAGAACCAGGCCGTGGGAGGATCCGTCCGTGCATCGCTTTATGCTGGGTAGCAGCTCCGCGGTCTCAAATCACCAGCGGGACCGCCACGGCTTTCACAACAATCAGCCCGGGCTGAGCCGGGAGGTACCGCACAAAGAGCACGACATTCCCGAGGACCAGATCATTGAGCTCCCCATCGGTAAAGAATAGGATTTTTTTTTGCTTATCAACAATTTGGGGAAGTTGGAGCTGAACACCCTGGTCAAAATCCATTGTTCTAAACAGAAGAATCCCTTGCGCATCAAAGGACACCGTACGCATAAAGGGACGCCTGCATTTGTGTCTAATAACGCGCCGCGCCTTTCTAATAAGCCGCCCGCGCGCGGCATTCTTTTAGCCATATTCGCACCTACATTTTGAAACCCTGTTTTGGCGCTGCTTCTCCGACAACCTATCCCACGGAGCAAAAAACATATGACGTGATCACAAATACTATATGACATTTTAAAGCTAAAAAAATGCTAAGCTGAAAATCGGGAATTAAGAGCCGGAATTTGGGAAATAGCGATGTTTGCTTGAGCTCAAAGTTTTGATACTGTGGATCGTAGTACCGCTTTTAGAAGCTTCTGAGCAATCCCCGGAGCTCCGAAGCTTCGTCCTATTTTGGTACTAATTTTATAAATAAATAAAGCGTAATGCCATAAGTTACTTTATCAAAAAAATTTTTGTAAATTAAATTTTTTCAAAACTTATTAAAAGCATAAAAGGCCTAAATATGCAAATAAAATAATTTAACATATTTCAAGATTAAATACGCTTAAAATCGCTTATTTAGTAGAACTTAGAACAAAAGTCCAAAACCTATACCTAAGCCCACACCCAAAACGTACCTTGAACCATTTTTACTTCGGCTCCATAAAGTTTCAAGTTTTCATAAAATTTTCCGACGGCTTGAAGCCCACTGCTTACGGCTCTGAAGACCCCATACCTAATGTTACTTTATTTGTTTTGTTGAATTTTGTCATTTAGGGTCTAAAGAGCCGAGTAAACTTGGAACCAAAAATAGAAAATTTTGGAGTCGTAAGAGGGAAACTATTGGAGCCGAAGTAAAAAATTGGTTTGGACTTCAACCTATACCTAAGTCCAAACCAAAACCCAAACCATGTTTTTTACTTAGGGCTCCAAATTTTAATTCAAGTTCCCAAAACTTTTCTACGGCTTTAAATTTTTTAGTTACTGCTCGTAAGACCCCGTACCGATTTTTCTTCTGTTTTAGTTAATTTATCTAAATTTTCTGACTTTAAATTCCTTCGTTTTGTTTTTCTGTATTATCAAGTCAATGGCTTTTATGGGATTTCGGGTCGTTGAAGCTGAGGGCACTTAAAACTGGAACTTGAAAAAAAAAATTGGGAACTTCGATGCTGAAAATGTGAACTCGCTAAAACCAATCTTTATCCTAAGTCAAAGCCTTAACGTGTAACTCGAAACCAATTTTTTCACTTTTGGCTCTATGTTCCTATGTTTGACTTTCCATATTCCTAAAGGCACCTTGCACTGGATCTCGGTTTATACGTGAAGTATGCAATATACATAAGCGTCACCATAATGGATAATTACCGGGTATCTCCTACTTATTTTTCGTAGTATGCAGATCAACCAATGGAAATTTCGCGCCTTTTCGATCGGTTGATCTGCATACTACGAAAGATAAGTAGGAGATACGGTAATTATCCATTATGGTTACGACTATGTATATTGCATACTTCATGTATTAACCGAATTCCAGTGCAAGGTGCCTAAAATTTTTCGACGGCTCTAAGTTCACTATATTTGCGGCTCTAAAGACCCCGTACTTTTTTCAGGTCGTTTCCCGGAGCCGATCTGCGAGTATTCCGTACTCAACGCTTCCACCAACCGCCCGATAAGCGGTCAGGTCAAGTTGGGAGCTGCTCTGTACCACAAGTGGACCTGCCGCTACCC
>JASAMX010019318.1:0-36284 GCA_030248175.1 Microlaimidae sp. YZB2_3 | reverse complement strand
CTTTTTGAATAGGTTTATTTTACGGTATTCTCACCGTTATGTTATGCTTTGCATTTACGTTTTATAAACGTTAAAAACTGCACAAAAGTATATATTTTTATTTGATAACCCGAAAAACACGTTATTTAAAGGAAAATAGTCTTAAAATTAAAGGTGAAAATAGTGAAAAAGCCCATTTTGTATGGAGCTTCTTGGACTCTCTCTTTAATATCTGGAAAACGGCTAATGACCGCCAATCGGCATAGTCATATCCATCCCCGCCATAAATAAATACATATATGTGAATGCAAGAATATAATTTTTCTTATCTCAGTGGAGGTGTTATGCTGCAGTAATACCGTCTTTATTCAAATTCAAACCATTCATTTAATATAAACTTATTAGAGAAAACTTTTGTGTGACTTTTAGGTTTTGTTTAGGTTTAAAAAACAACAATTTTTTTTCAAATAAAAAACCATTAAATAAACATTTATCATAAAAATTTTAGTTTGATTTTCAGGTTTTGCTTAGGTTCAGAAATAAGTTTCTTCTAGTCATTAAACAACAAACCATTAATTTTGTTTTCCATTTTGAGTTTCCCTTAGGCTTCAAAATTTAGATTTTTGATTCATTTTTTAAACAAGGCAATGTTGTTTTGGCAATAAAAACTTTTCTGCCGAAACAACATTGCCTTGTCTAAATATTTTATTTAAATTTTTAAAATAATATTCGGTGGGAAGTGGAGTTTTTATTCTTTTGGTGGGTAGTTTATACTACTTTGGTGGCGAATTTTAACGTTTGTTTTGATGCAACAAGAACTGCGGCGATCAAACGCTTGGCGGTATAATTCTCGGCGATCTAGTGCGTGGCGATCAAGTGCTGGGGGTTACTGCTAAGCGATCAAGTGCTTGGCGTTCAAATTTCCTAGAGTCAAAATCCATTCAAATCAAAACCAACAGGGCGGGAAATCACAAAGCAGTATTGTAGAGGGGAATTATAACCCGAGTATGTGTATCGGGGGATTATCCCCGGATAAATTAAGGTAACTTCAGATAAGCCCCGGATAAACTACAGTCGGTATATTCCGGGATATACCATAGTTTACCAGGGGAGATAATCCTCGGAAGCACAGTACCCGGAGTACACCCGGGTATACCCCGCTTTGTGGAGGTGTTCCGGAAATTTTGTCTTTTACAACTCGTCTTTCAACATCCCATCTTCTACATCTTCGAGTTCAGAAAAAACATCTTTTAAACATCTCGTTTTCTCTTCAGAAAACTCATCGTTTGGATGGGATTTTGTAAACGTAGTTTCCAAAATTGCAAGTTACCAGCCGAATCATAAAATTTTCTTTGATTTTTGGGTTTTGCTTAGGCTTAGGAAAAAAAAGATTTTTACTCTTTAGTTCAAAAAGCATCATTAAATACAAATTTATCATGATAAAATTTTGCTTGATTGTTAGGTTTTGTTTAGGCTTAGGTTCTCAATTTTTTTGAATTAATCATTTAATAAAAGTTTTTATCATGATAAAAATTTTGCTTGATTTTTGGTTTTTGCTTAGGCTTAGGTAAAAAAAGGTTTTCAATACATGTTTCAGTCAAAAATTGGAGAAACTTGTCTTTTGAAAAGTGCGTTTACAAAATCGCATCCAAAAGACGAGTTTTCCGAAGACGAGTTGTAAAAGACAATGTTGAAAGACGTATTGTAAAATAAAAATTTGTAGACTCGTTTGTGAATTTTTTATATACCCATTCGGAAAAATTAGTACTAACTATTAATCCTAAAATCTGACTAAAACATCCATTTTACCCGCTTACGTTGAATATTAAGCAGTTAGAAGTCAATCAACAGCAGCGGCAAGCCCATTCACAAAGATGTACGATTCAACCAGAACAAGTAAGAAGGAAGATCAAATCGCCAAACTAGAAGCGGAGAATGCGGCTCTGCCGCAGAAGTTGGCGGCTAGGGACGAGAGGCTCGCCCAGCGGGAGGAGGGACGGGGGTCGGGTGGTGATGTGGAGCGGGTGGAGACGGTGTGCGAAAAAATATTTTAATATCTTTGATACCTATGATGGACAGTTATTTCAAGCACACGAAGGTCCGAAAAGAACATGAGACAATGCTTGTTGTTTCTGGCCTTCCAGAGAAGGATATACAAGGAAAAGGAAAAGGAAAACGTGGCTGAGTTATTAAAATCTCTAGATAGTAGTGATACTGGTGAAGTCATCCACCCAATTGAAATTTTTTGGTATTGGAAGAGAAAGCGACCGTCCCAGGCTGCTGAAAATTAGGTGTAATTCATCAACATATTCGTAGTAAGTTAGTTCATTCAGACGATGTCGCCTAAGGGATTCCAACAAATATGACAAAGTCTATGTAAGGCCATCTCTGACTAAAGAACAGAGCGTCTGTCAAAAAGAGTTGCTTGGCAAACTTCGGGAGCTAAGTAGCAGGACAAAAAGGCTTCATTTTGGTATTTCTGCTGATGGTTATCCCCTTTTGTTGAGCTATCACTCTCCAAGGCTCCCCTAAAGGTTTCCAAAGGATATTTTGCGACTTAATTACCATTAGAAAACTAAAGCTTATACCTTAGTATAAAAATTTTGTGTATGAATGCAAGAAGCCTTGCTAACTCCTTAGACGAGCTTGATGTTTCTGGTTTCAGGAGATAGCCTTATCTATGGTGCTGTTGATATCTGATTTTGTGAAACCTGGCTCACTAAACGACTTCTAACGCAATCGACATGAAAAATAGAGAATTTATTGTTTATCGAAGGGATTGACAGCAGCGGCTAGGAAGTGGAGTAGTTCTATTAATTAAAAATATATTTAGAGTAGTTGAAGTTGAAATCGAGGAAAATTATGATGCAATAGAACTAGTAGCGGTTGACATTTTTCTACAGAACTCAACTAAACTGAGATTCATTGGTATTTATAGAGAAACTAGTACTAGCAAAGAAAAAGACAATCTAATATTTGAGCTAATTAGGAATTTAACAGAAAACTTTGCAGGAACCATTGTTTTAACTGAAGATTTCAATATGCCAGGGGTAGATTGGTCTTCAGATAAATTAACTTTAAACACGCAAAATGAAAATAATTAGTTTGAGTTTCTTATTGAGCTAGGTATCTATCAGCTTGTTTCACAACCAACTCTTCAGAATAATTATCTGGATCTTTTGTTTACAATTTATAGAAAAATTTTTTAATAATGTCACTTTTGCGCCCAGTTTTTTACAATCAGACCATGACACTATTTTATCTGAAATTTATCTTAAAATATTTGACAGTCCTAAGAATGGTAACGGGACTTTAGAGCCGAGGGTCTTTAGAGCCGTAGTGTGGGACTTTAGAGCCGTATTGGAGGGACTTTGGAGCCGTAACGTAACTTTTGTGTTCAGAAAATTCATAAAAAATTAAAATTAAGGGACTTTAGAGCCGAACTCCTAAATTTATTATTTTTTTGTTATGTGCGTTACATATTTTACAAATTTAGTACATTTTTTATGGAAATTAGTGAGATTTTGACTTGTAAAACTGTTTAACACCTTTCAATAGTATTTTTGAAAACCTTTTGGTGTCAGCAAAGAATATTTTCGGCAAAATATTTTCCAAAATATTTTTTTTCTTTAGGCACTAAATTTATCAGCATTTCAATAGCTTTTAAGCTTTTTTTAGACTTTTATCATGAGTTTTAGGTTTCGCTTAGGCTTCGAAAAGAAAAAGTTTTTTTTCTTGATTTTTGTTGTGCAAAAGTTTTTTAACATAAAACATCTTTTATATTTTTTATAATAACTATTTTAAAAAACGTGAATCTTCACCCTTAGCCATACCTTAAATTCATATAAAAAATCTTTATTTAAACAAATCAAAAATCCAAGCCATGTTCTTGCACTAAAATAATAATATGAAGTTTATCAATTTCTCGAACATAATTAATTTAAATTTCCATTTTAAATTTACTAATTTAATGGTTTTTAAGATTAATTTAATGTTTTTGATAGTGTAATTAAGTTTAAAACTATTAATTTTTAAAAATTTACATGTAGAAACAGCCAAAATTATTCAAAAAACATTTAAATTTGTTTAATTTGTTCTTTTTTGTTGATTCCACCTGACCTGCACATCAATATATAATTTGCAGAAATTTGAGGCGGAGTCGGAGTCAGAGTCGGTGGAATTTAGTGTTTGCCAGAAATTTTGCCGAAATTTTTATGTGTTATGTAAATGTTTTAATATTACTTGTATATTGTTTTAATATTGTTTGCAAACGCATTTTTCATTTTAGCTCTAAAGTCTCTGCTGTGGCTCTAAAGTCCCCAGGTCCGGCTCTAAAGTCCCGGCTCTAAAGTCCCTCGGCTCTAAAGTCCCTCGGCTCTAAAGTCCCCAAACCCCTAAGAATAAGATTCAAAACTACATACCTGATTTTTTAAAAGCACATTATGATATGCTAAGTTTGTAGTTATCTACAATCAATTGGAAAATTTTATTTGAGGAATGTGGCACAGTAGAAAATGCTTGGCAGAGATTCAAGGATATTTTGTTGTTAGAAATCAATAGAAATTTCTCTGGAAATAAATTATTTACAAACAAGAAAAAAAGTGTACAATATCCAATACATATAAGAAAACTACAAAATCAAAAGAAAAAACTTTGGCATAAGCGTAATAGTGATGAAAAATCAAGATCAGAGTACGAAAAAATTAGCGAAGTATACAAAAATAAAGTTAGAGATTTTAACACAAATAAAAAACAAAAATTTTAAATTCAGGGGGTTTAAACAATTTTTATAAATTTCTTAATAGTAAAATTAAAACAAAACAAACTATACCACCAATTAAAAAAGACGATGGGACTTTTGTTACTGAAGAGTTTGAAAAGGTTGAGCTTTTTGGAAATTACTTTGCTTCCGTTTTTGCTGATGATGATAATATTTTACTAAATTTTAATCTACCAAATATTGGGAAGTTGAACAAGATGGTATTCACCACAAAAAAGGTAGTTAAAGCCCTAAAAAAGCTCTCAAACAAATTATCTCAAACACCTGACTGTTTTCCAGCTTACTTTTTAAAACGCTTGGTTAAAGTTGAGAATTACCACTTGATTGGAAAATAGCTTTATTAAACTTACTGTTTAAAAAAGGCACCAAAAGCCTAAAAGAAAATTATCGTCCAATTTTACTTGCATCTTTTTCTTGTAAAATAATGAAACAGCTTGTCAAAAAAGAACTTCTTGTTTTTTTCAATATCATTTTGTCAAGGTTTCGACATGGTTTTAAGGCAAAACTTTCTACAATAACACAGCTGTTGGAAACTTTTAATGAGTGGACGCAGGTACTAAAAAATAAACTTCTAATTGATGTCATATACTTGGATTTTGCCAAGGCCTTTGACACCGTGTCACATCAAAAATTGTTATATAAGCTAGAAAAATATGATGTTTCTGGTAAATTTTTAAAATGGCTAAAAAAATTTTTGTTGATTGATAATCACGAATTTGTGATCTGACAAATTGTGCAGTCGATCATAACATATATGCAAATTTTATTTTAACAATTATAACACGGCCAAATCAACTCCATATAAGTTGACATTTAGAACATATATACAGCTGACAACGGAGAATCGATTAATAATCCCGATTTTGTAATCTGACAAATCGTGCCGTTGATCATGACGTATGCAAAGTTTATTTAAAATGTGAGGCTAGGCTACAGGATAGATTAAGTTTGGTAAACTGAGTTAAGAATTTAATTTTAAGTTAGAATTTTTCTGTTAAGATTAGGCATAGGACCCCACAGTCAGTAAAACATTGTATATAAATATTGTTTTTAACTAGGGCTTTTATAATGTAATAATTAATAGTTTTTTTATCTTAAACGTGTTCATTTTTAACCTGTATTTAAATAGTACTTTATCTTATATATTTATTTGTTTATAAATATATAAGATAAAATAAAAAGTTTTCAGTGGTCACGGTGTCCCGATTTGTAATTTTTGTGGCATCACAGGCCACACATATAAAAACTGCTTTAAACTAGGGCTTTAAAAATACCGGTTTGGCCAATTTAATTAAATACCAATAAAATACTTGCGTTAAAAATCTAATTGAATCCAATACCAATAAATACTGCCCAAAATTTTCTAATTAATTGAATACCAATAAATACTAATTGAATACTTGCCTTTTTTTTACTAAAAAATACCAAAAAAATACTTCAAATTTTTTTCAATAATAAAATACCAAAAAAATACTTACGTTATTGTGTGTTCCGCCCTGTCTTGTGTATTGAGAAAACCGACTTTTATGCCCACGCAGGAAAAGTATTTAATTAGCATTTTATTGGTATTCATTTACTATTTCGGCATTCAAATACCAATGACTTATTTTTTGGCATTCCAATACTAACGACTTATTTTTTCGGTATTCAAATAAAATCGGTTCCTATTCTGGTATTCGAATACCACGAAGTATTCGATTATCTCAAAATCAATTGAATCCAATACCAATAAATACTGACTTTCCAAAAATGGTATTCAATCAATTAAATAAATACTGACCCCCAAAAAAGTGGTATTTTTTTGGCATTTGAATACTAATTGAAGTATTTTTTAAGCCCTACTTTAAACGCCTGAAACAGCAGGCGAATGACGGCCAAAATAACTCCGGTGGGAAAACCCCAGAAAGGGTCGGGTCCCGAAATTCGGCCAAAACGGGCCAGAAAGAGGCTCCGGCGACTCAGCCGGCGGCCCCCTCTTGTTTTTGTTCGGGTACAAACCGGCGCCCAATATCAGCCCTATATGGGTCAATCTTGGATGCCGGCGTTCCCACAAGGGGTTGGGGTTCAGCAACCACAGGCTGGGTCGGGTCAGGCTTATCGGGTCGATTGGGCCGATTCCCAAAACCGGGTGGATATAGTTCCCGTCCCTCCCTCCATGAGTCCCCGAAATGAGGTGAAAACGGTTGATAAAGATGTAAATAATGACAATTTTGCTTTTTCAGCGATGGCCTACTCCCGGGAGGTTTAGTTAAAGCCTTTGAACCATTTTCTAGTTAAACTATGTTTCGTATTTGTGATGGCGACCATAACCGGTTCGCAATATGTTGTTTTATGTTGATGGTTTATCTAGAATTAACATACTTTGACTTTGACTACCTTTTCCAAAGTTTTCTTTGATTGGTCAGCTGAGAAAAAAATTACTGAGTTTACTTTTGCGTTCGTTGGTTTTTAGCTCTGGGGCCGGTCCAAGTCCACTAAACGCGTGCTGACTAGGTGCACGTTGCTAAAAAATTCAATTAGTTTTACGGATCAAAAATTTAAAAAAAGTGTTCTTACGAATTTATTTTCAAAATCGCAAAGCACGCTTGGTCAGTAAAAAATTTTTTATTAATTATTTGCGATAAATTTGAAGCCGCGATCAGTAAACCACCTTTAGTGGATAAGGCGTTGTTTGATTTATTATAAGTGAATGTTTTATGTTTAACGTGAAATTTGTTTGGGTAATTTATTGTATATAAAAGTTAAATTCGCTTCTCAAAAAAAATTTTATGCATTTGTTTAAAATTTATTAAATTTAAACCTTAAAAATACAAAACCCAAGTAAAATATTTAATATCACAAATAGTTTATTACTATAATTTGAACAAAAAATGTGCTCTGGCGAAAATTTTTGAACGGTTTATCTTGTAAAATTGAATCATGCGAAAAAAAAATGTTTTGGGGTTTATCGATTATCTTGATTTTTCACACACAGTTAAACGCCTTTTTCCAAAACTCAAGTGTCGACTTAAGCGCTTCTGTCATAGCCGATTCGTAGATATTTGGCGGCAAATGATATTTGGCCTGTTTTAATTAATATTTAAATCTTGAAAACACATTTTTCAAATAAAAAAACCCGGAAATAAGAAAAATCAACTTTTAAGACCTGGGGTCGCATTCTAGCGCGCGGTTAAAAGTTACCCCAGGGTAACTTTTTTTACGTGCTTAAGGATGCGAGTGAAAAATCAATTTTACCTAGGTAAAAGTCGGGTTAAATTTTTTCTATTGCTTTAAGAATAAGAATTTATCTAACTCGAGAGGTGGTTAAATATTTTTCCCGTAGGATTAATTTAATAAAAAATAAAATACGCCATTGATTAAATTTTTTATTTTGCGAGAGGTGGTTTGGCGGCGCAAGAAAAAAAATTAAAAAAAAATTCATTGCAATCATTTTCTTTCCCATATGCGGCAGGTTTATTTATTTACAATATATATTTATTTTTGTTATTTTCATTGAAATGGATTTATCGGGGTAAATATAAGGGTTTCTCTAGAATGCGACCCCTGTTTTTTGGAAAACCTTCTAATGTAAATATTTGCCGTTATCACCTATCACCGGCTTGGAGAGATTCTTAATTTTATACGTGTCGACCTTCAAAAGCTTTTAAAGCTGAATAATATATTATATTTTATTTTTAGTGGTTGAATAATATAGTTTATTTTTAGTGATTGAATAATATATTTTATTTTTAAGTGGTTTCGTAAAATTTAAACACAGTGGTGCACTTTTCACTGACAAAAAACAAACAAACAAAATTTAAGTAAAAATAGGTTTAAATAGGCTCAAAACATAATTAAAATAAACTAAAAACTGCAAAAATTTTGCGATGATGGTCCCACAACCGGTTCAAATTTTTCAGAACTTTATTTTTGGGCGGGGATGGTTGGGTGGGCATTTCCATAGCCACTAATATTCCGGGAAGGGGGGGGGGGCATTTCCAGACCGTACACAGGTCTGCACCTTTGTTGGTGTAGCGTAGTGTTGTAAAAAGTATTAGTTTTGGATTATTTTAAGTAAAAGTAATTTCAAAAATTTTAATTTAAGTAAAGTAATGGTCAAAATTTTATGTAAGTAAAGTAAAAGTAAAACTATTTTTTAAGTAAAAGTATAATAAAAGTAATTTTGAACCAAAGCATACACCGGTTTTGGCAGCTCCAGAGCTCCGTTCTAAGGTTTTTTTGCTAATTTTGTGTGTAAATTATTATTTTAATAAATTTTTTGGTCAAAATAAATGGTTTTAGCGTGTTAGCAGCTTAAAAAATTGCCATCTGCCATTTATTTTACAACAAGCCCATAGGGAATCTACCCATTGAAATTACTTAAATTTTACTTAAATTAATTTAAGTATTTGCAGTGGAAAATCCGAGTAACAGTAAAAGTAAAAGTAATCCAAAATCCGTTACTTTTATTACTTTAAGGTAGAACACTACAGTTCCAAAAATTTCTTTGATTTTTTCAAAAACAACCACTCGTGGGTTTTCGGGGGTCCTGATTACGAATCCGAACTTCGTTTTTTGATTTGACCCCCGAGGGGGCGCTAGGGGGGGTTGCGACCTCCCCTAGGAGGGACACTCTGACTTTACCCCGGTTTTACTTCAAAACCATCTTAAAGTACGTACTCTGGGTTGAATACAGTATTGAATAATGTACATTTTTTTAATTAAAAAGTTAAAAAAATTAAAAAAAAGTTAAAATTAAAAAAAAAATTTTTTTTGGTGTTAAAAATAAATCCCAGGGGGATTCGAACCTAGACCTTCTGTATGCTGAGTCTTACGCTCTAACCACTCGACTATTGCTGGTCTTGGAAACCTTTGTTAAAAAGTACTTTTAAACGAATGTTTCAAAATGTAGTTTCCCGACGTCAAATCAAATTCATCCGTTGCAAAATTATGAAAATTTGTTTACAGACCGATTTTAACAAAATATATATCAAAATGGAGAACTCAACGGGTTAGAAACATTGGCGTTGTTTATTTAAAAATCGTATAGAGATCTACTGAGAAATTAGGCTCCAAAGTTAATAAAATTTTCTCAAAAAACTTTTCAAAATGTCGGGTTTTCTCGAGTTTTTTCTATACGATTTTGCTGAAAACGACAGGAAAGTTTTATCTACTCGTCTTCTAATTACGTACAAAAAATTTTTAAAATCGACATGCACAAAAAAATTTTATATGTCATTTTGTGAAAAAAACCTGCGATTCGTCGGAATCCCCTTTGTGGACCATTGCCACAGCTTATTTTTAATTTTTATGTTTCATCAAAATATAAGAAATGATGTTCAGGACATGAGGATTAATACAGTATGTAGTTTTTAAAAATTGGTTACAGCTGTAATGAACAGTGACTGTACAAAGTTTGTGCGGTTTTAACTGTAGTGTTCCACCTTAAGTAAAAGTAAAAGTAACTTTTTACAACACTAGTGTAGCGACACACAAATAGTTTTAATTTATTTATAACAGTTTTTGACAATTAGGTCTTTTTTGCAAAAGGACTTTTCACACGTTAAAATTTTGAATTAAATTTGGATAAATTAAAAAAAAAATGCTGCTAAAAATGCACAATTGTGAAGATCAATAAAATTTTGTTTTATTTGTTTTATTTTTAAATTTTGTTATATTTATTTGAAGATAATCAACAGATAGATTGTATTTTTATAATCAACAATAAAAAAACAGTGATTACAATTTATTTTTAAACAGCCAAAGTCACTTAAGGAATAATTTGCATACAGTTTGTTGAAAAGTACGTTCGCAAGTGTTAAACCATCTTAATTTTTTTTGTTGTAAAGCCGCGCAAAAACTACTAAACGTACTATTACTGAAATAAAAATTATACGGAACGACCAATCAGCTGCGTGCCATACCAACCATGCTTATACAAATTAATATATTTCTTTCTGACTTTGGTTGATTTATTTTTTTAAACAAAATCGTCGTTACTACGGAAAAATGAGCCACAATAATATGTATAAAATATATGCGACTGTGATTCATTTTAAATTTAAAACAGGACTAAAATTTAAACTCATTTTTTTGCCGTTGTAACGACGAAATACAAAAATCACATTATTTATTGCTAAAACCCGAACACTTAATTATAGCACAATTTTTTTAATTATCACAGCATTAAATAAATTTAATGATTGACAATATTTTTGTTTGGAGCACTCCAAACTGTAGATGAAATTTAATGGAATGGCCACTCGAGAATAAAACTGGAAAAAACCCATACTTTTTCCAGTTGATGAAACAAGGAAGACTTTAATTCGTAGCCTTATACAAAATATTTTCTAAATTGTATAATAAATAAAAATATATAAAAGTAAAAAGATTCCTTGCGATAAAATTTTCTTCTTTAACAATCGAAACAACTCTGCCAGAGAAATTACAGTTTTGACTTCAACATTTGAGGATTTAGAATTTCCTTGAGTTTCATAGCTTTTGAAATGTTTCCTTTCAGTTTCATTTTACCTTGAAGAAATGCCTAAAATAAAAAAAAAACATTGAAATGTCAATAATTAATAATAAGTTTAATACACCGAAACCATTCCAATATAAACCTAGATGAGAGGGGGGAGACAGTGAGGTTAAATCTCCATAGCCTCAAAATTTTAAAGTCTTTTTTTTCTCTTCTAAAGTTTCCAAATTTTTTTACTTTGTCTGACCTTCCCTATAGAATTTGAAATCACACCACCCTCCCCCCTTTTCGAGAAAATTTAGCACTGGGACCCCCCTAATTTTAGGGGGGTTATACCCCCAAAAATCCCGATTACTGCCGACACCCCTCCCCTCCCAAAAAAAATTGGGGAAACCCCCAAACACCCCTTTAAAATTTTGAGGGGTCCCAGAACTAAAAATTCTGAAAATAGGGTATTTGAGGTAAACCCCCCAAAAAATTTTGGGACACTCCCCCTAAATTTTGAGGGTCGGGTATAACCCCAAAAATCCGGGAGCTTGGCGACCTATGTAATCAATCATTTTACACCTAATACCTTATTTTATTTAATAAAAATATTGTTTTATCTGTTTTTAAAACAACAATAATTGGTTTAAAAGGGTTTTATTTTGGACATCTGGCCCCCTTCAGATTTACTTTTGTTTTACTTATTGGAGGGGGGGGAGGGAGAGGGCAGGAGTTTGGGAGTGTGGGAATTTTTGTGTGCAGGTCTGATACTAATAAATTTTATTATACATTATAGTACTATATTATTAAAACATAAATACTATCAATAAAACACTGACCAAACAGAGTAACTACAAAGCTACTACTATTTTCGATAGTACTATTTATTTTATTTTAAAAATTTAGAATTAACTACTTGGTCTGGTTTCAGTTTTCCTTCTGCGATATTCAAAAGAACGTCATCTGCCACAGTAATTTCACAGTCTGACTGGCCTAAATTACAGTAAACGCTTTAGTCGGTACTGCAAATAAGTCAATATAAATAAAATTGTTTTATTATAGGTATATGGTTTTAATGGATAATAATAAGGTCATAGAAACTAGAGGGGGAAATGTGAATTTAAAATCTTAAAGGGCAGCCTAGGGGTAAGGGGACTCTTAGCTTTCTAGTGAAAGGGGCAGGGGGGTTAACTCGGGGATAATAAGTTTAATATCCATGAAGGAGAGTCGGATGAGAGGGGTCTGATGTTTAAAGCAAAACATATTTAAACCATCAATATATTGCTGTTTTTAAAGGTTAATACTACATTATTTTATTGAATATTTAGGGGGTAAAATGGGATATTTAGGTATAAAAAAGGTGTAAAGATACTAAGTTCTGTTAAAAATTTACGTTTTTGGTGAAAAATTTAGGATGCAAGTTGTACCTAAAAGAGGCGAGGCGCGAGGGGGTTCAAATTTAAAATTCCAGAGAGGGCGAGACAGAGTAAAAAACATTTGGAGAAGGAGTTCCATGGGGCACCCTTAAAATTTTGAGGTTAAGGAAGAGGGTAGACCTCACCATGTCCCCAGTTCATGTACGACGGTCTTAGACCTGTGCACGGTTCGAAAATGCACCCCCCCGATTTATTGGAGGATTTGTCCCCCCCGCGGAAAAATGAAAAAGTACCCAAAAATTATGACGCCAGTTTTTACCTATTATAACGCCATCACCGCGAAATTTTTGCACTTTTTAGCCTATTTCAATGCATTTTAAGCCATTTTAGACCTATTTTTACCTTACTTTAACTTTTTTTGTCCCTTTTTCCTTCTTTTTTATCTTTTTTTCTTTCTCCCCTGCTTGCCCCTCCCCCCCCAATAAAACCCGGGGGGGGGACAGTGCACAGTGACAGTGCACGAAATGAGGTTTGTTAGATCAGCGGTGTTTCAGAAACGAAATAAAAAATGAGTATGTCGTTAATTAGTTTCAAAAACGTAGGCAACATCTTAGTGCTACACGTACCAATATTAGAAACTTTCATAAGCTTGCTTAAGTTAGTTATTTTCTTAATAAAATAGGGCTGCTGCAAAACAAAATCTAGTTAAAACTTAGCTTATTTTTGATAAGAGACCATAGGTGGGCAGGGGGGGGTTATTATACCCCCCAAAATTTCGGATTTTGCTGACACCCCCCCCTTAAATTTGGGGTACCCGGGACACCCCCCCAAATTCGCCTCATGAAGAAAAATTTTTAAGCGTTATAAAAGGACTAAAAAAATTTTCCGCGCTTCGCGCGGCGTATTTATTACCTTGTTTATGCCATATACTTCATTTTTTCTCCTATTATTCAACAAACATTAATTAAACATTATTAACCTTTTATTAACGTTTTAAACACCTGTTTTAAATGTAAAGCAATAAAAAAACTTAAATTTTGTAATAAACATCATCTGGAATTAAAATTTCTGGTGTATTTTAGCGCCTTAAATTAAAATTTTTTCCCCAGGGGGCATTCTGCCCCCCGGACCCCCTGACAAGGGGCTCTGCCCCTTGACCCCGCTGGGGGTTCTCGCCCCCCAGACCCCCCATTACTGGGGGGCTCCCGCCCTCCAGACCCCCCTTCAGGGTTAGTATTTACCTCCCAGATCGCCCCCCAAATGAAATTCTGGGCACGCCAACGCCACTGTTCCAGACCCCGCAAATTTTTATCCTTGGCAACCCAAAAGAAGGATCGAACTCCAAATTTTTCCCTTGGTACGATTCCCATACGCGTCCCAAAATTCGATTTGACCGATTCTAAAGTTAAATACACATATAAAACATCTTTGTAGTCTAAATTGGACACGCAAACTTCGTTTTGATGGTTATTTTTAAGATTTGGCCTAATCGAAAAGAGTTATGAACTAATTTATACCCAAAAATGACCTTTTTCAGCATATGCAATTTATGATGTTAATAAAAAAATCGTAAACACACAAATTAAATTAAAAACTATGTTTTAACAATGTTAGAAGTCTGAAGAACTTAAAAAGTTTCGAAAAAATTAAAAATTCAAAAGTTACATGGACCTCCAAAGACATGGACCACAAAATTTTTTTGTCTTTAAACGCTAATTTAAACTTAGTTTTTCACCGATTTATTGTTCCTAAGCCTAAGCAAAATCTAAAAATCAAACAAATTTGTAATATAATTGATTTTTATTAAAATAAGTTGTTTTTCAAAAATGTGAATTTTTTCACAACTAAAATTTTATGGGTATTTCAACGGTTTTTATAAAAAATTGGTAGTTACCATGAAAAAAATAAAAGTATATTTGTAACTGCCAGACACTTGGTAATACGAAAAAAATAATATTAATTTGATTAAAGGCTTAATAAAAAAATTTCTTAATAACATAAATTGTACGTGGCAAAATAGGGCAATTTTTGGGTATAAATCGGCTTATAACTTCTAATCAAAAGCTCAAATCTCAAAAATAACCACAAAAATCAAGTCTACGGGTCTAGTTTAGGGTATTAAGATGTTTTATAAGTGTATTTTACATTAGGGTCGGTCAAATCGAGTTTTGGGACGCGTATGGGAATCATACATTTTCCCTTTACCGACCCAAAAGGGGGGTCTATCCCCCCCTGGCTACGCCCATGTATGTATATAATCTTTAATTAAATATAAGATTATGGATTAAAAAGTTTGTAATACTTGATTTTATAATCAAGACAATAATTACTATTCTATTATTACACAATTGTTAAAAAAACTATGATTTATAATCTAATTCTAAGAAAATATAAACACATTATTATTAAAAAAAATTAAAAAAATAAAATTTATAAGTTGCAATAAGGTCTTATTTTAATTTTACACAGTTTTAAAGCATTTATAAGTTTGTTTTACGTTTTTTACGCGTTTTAAGACCATTTTAAGGCAGCGCGGAAATATTGGGTAAACTCCCCCTCAAAATTTGGGTCTTGCCAGACACCCCCCCCCCCCCTAAAATTTGACCCCCCCTATACCCCCAAAATCCGAGAGGCTGCCCACCCATGTAAGAGACGAAATAATACGAAATAAAAAACCGACCTTCTTTCAGTCCCACAAATAGCGGAGTTGATTTCAAGTCGACAAGCCAGGATTTTTGGGCGCCATTGGGTCCCTCTGTCACGTTAAAACGAAACGATGCTGCCACTTTCTTCGCAACTTCTGGACCATCCTAAAATAAAAAAAAGTTAAAAAAAAACGTTTACACAGTTAAATCAAATCATAATAAGAACGCGGAAAACACAACAAAAATGTATATTGAAAACAAAGTTTAAAGGAGTAACATCAAAAATAGTAAACCCTTAGTTTTTAAAATACTATGTGCAGAGTAGGCTTTTGCTTGGTATGGTTTAATCCCAAATCGACGCCACTGGCACCTTAAATTTTCTACTTAACTTAAAAACAAAAAACTTTGGGTCAAGGCGCTAGCTTAGATTTTCGGCCACGAAGCCTAAATTTTAACAGTTTTTTGAGTTAAAAGACCAAAAAATAAACAATTAAAAAAAAGAATTCCACGCGTTTCGCTCCGCTCGGCTCTAAAATACTTTAAAATTTATTTACAGGTTAAGAAACAGAATATTAAAAAATGTGTTTCTTCACAATTTTTTAAATGTCTATTTTGGTATAATGAAATACTATACTTAATTTTTTTACAGATATCGTGATGAGTTTTAAACCCTGTAACGAGTAGAAAGGAGTGAGTACGGTGTTTACTTCTTAAAAATGTCAAAAGTATGAACAATTTCTCTTAAAAATAGGTTTTTCAAAGAATCCTTACACCCTTCCTTAAAAACCCACAAGTTTTGACAAAAAAGAATCACGGTGTTTGCAATATTATGAACTAAACAGTACATAATCAACCATTTCCTTCACGAAATATAATATTCTTCAGTTTTTTAAACTTAAAACTAGCGAATTTCTAAATAATTGGAATTAAAAACACCTAAAAACCAGGCAATATCAATTTATTTATTAAAATTTTAAAATTATTACCAGAATTAAAAGTTGCAACCGAACTACAGTAAGTGTTGCTCAAGTCCAGAACAGCACCCTAATACATCACCCACTAAATACCCCAATACCCTAAATTCTTATACATCTCTTACCACTCTGGCGCGTCGTTTAATAGTTTCAAAGATGAAATCCGTTTTGAAAGGAAACGCGGCTGAGATCTGCTTTTCCGGTCCCCCGCTTGGGATTTCCGGATAAGTTGGAAAAGCAAGTTTGTACATTCCAATTAGGCAAGCGCCGCCTATGCCTAAAAATTTTAAAAAAAAATTAATTGTTTTGAAATTCAAGCTCTGGCCATGGTGAAAATAGGGCACAAAATCAAACAAAAAGTCTATTATAATTATGTTATTTAAAGTAATCCAATTTATTAAAATTAAAACTTAGTTTACTGGAACAATAAGCAATCGAACACAAACGAACCGATATTGTGCTGTAGTCCAACACGAGCCCGAGGGACTTGTCGCTTGCCGCAGAGTCCTCTTAGTTGATTGCAAATTTCTACGCACTGCGCTATGCCTAGAATAAAACGACCCTACAAATAAATTAAAAAAAAGAAAGAAGTTTACTTAAAAAAGGTAAGGTTTTTCGCAAAATACACCTTTATTTTTATAATTAAGGTGGTACATTTTGATTTTTATATTTTGTGTTTATATATTTTTTAATTTTATGTTTCATATCTTCACCAAAAATTGTTACCTGTTGCGCCGATTGGATGTCCTTTCGAGATTAAACCTCCGCTGGGATTTACCACCCAGCGACCGCCGTAGGTATTATCCCCACGATCCACAATATCTCCTCCTTTTCCTTAAAAAAAGATAATATTTAAGAAAAACAGCAAATTAAAGGTATTAGATACGAAAAGATCAATTATGGTGTTTTAATTACATAAACTTTTTTCTAAAGGGCGGATCTATCACGGTAAGTTTTTAATTTTTTTTTATCAGATTGGGTATTTGTACCATAACTTGTTTTAAATGATTTTTTTAATAAAAAAAATCTTTTAAAAAATTATTACCTTCCGGACACATTCCCAGAGCCTCGTAAGTGATAAGTTCGTTGGCTGAGAAGCAGTCGTGGCACTCCATGAATTGGACGTCATTCATGGACAACCCTGATTCATAGAAGACCTTTTGCGCCGTTCCTTTAGCAGCATCGTACCCGATCTAACCATGAATTAAATAATTAAAAAATAATCATTGATTAATAATAAAAATTTTTAAAAACTAGAAAGAAATTAAATACTATAATAATACAAACCTGTGCATGGTCTGGAAATGCTCCCCCCCGCTTTAATAGAAGATTTGCCCCCCTCGCCCAAAAATGACGCCATCACCGCAAAAATGTTAGCCTATTTTAATGCATTTTAAGCCAATTTAGACCTATTTTTACCTTATTTTCGCTTTTTTTGTTTCTTTTCCCTTCTTTTTTCTTTAGTTTTTCTCTCTCCCCTACTTGCCCCCCCCCTTTCAAAAAAGTTGCCTCCCCATTTTGTAATTACCCCCATAGGTGAACGGGGGAGTAGGGGGGGGGGGTCCACCCCCCTGGTCTCGAAATTTTGGCCCCCCCTAGACAAAAATCCAGGGCCCCCCCCTCCCCCTAAATTTCCGAATTTTTTCACCCTGACCCCCCTAGAGTTTGAGAGCGGACCCCTCTTCCTCCATCGAGAAAATTTTAGGTAATTTTTTATACTAAATTTTCTTCCAAAAACGTACATTTTTAACACATATTCATGTTTTTACACCCCTTTTACACCAGAATATAGCTTTTTATTATATAAAATGTAGTATTATCCTATAAAAAGAACAATTATTAAAGTTATTATGGTTTAAAACTGTTTTGCTTTGGACACCGGACCCCACCTGACCCCCCTAAAGATTTCAAAATTTTGCACTCCGGGTCGACCCCCTTAAAAAGCTAGGCGGGTTCAGACCCCCCTGGGACCCCTCCTAGAATTCAAAATTCAATTTACCCCGGGTAACTACCCCCCTAGCTTCCCGGACGGTTTTCACCTATGATTACTGCCCTCCCCCTCCAATAAAACCTCCGGGGCGAGGCAGCGCAAGGTCTGATAACAGATTATTATTTTTTCAAAACCGTTTATAATTCAAAAGATTTTTTTTTCTAATTGAAAATAAATTAAAAGAACCAAGCAGATTATACCATTTTTATATTAGAATTTTCCTCGAAGCAAGACGGAAGATCTGTGCCCAAATGCATTCCTAGAATTTCCACTGCGTTATTGCGAAGATGAGGATGCTGAAGTATTTTGTGTCAGTGACTACGCATCGGGGACAAGGGTGTTGAACTTTTACTAACTAACAAAACAGTTGATTTTGGTTCGTTAGAATCCTTTCCTTAAATTTGAGTTTGTGCTCAATAAAACCCACGATTTTTTTGGGTCGGTTGGTTGTCTTTGAGATTGGGACGGGCGTTTGAATAGCCACAGTACTCTTTAAAAGAAAACTTTCGAGGTAAAACTCCAAAACTAACACTGTTTCAAACGTGCTATGTTAGACAAAATGGTAATCATTCAATTTTTTAAAAGATGGTATTCCTTCAATTTATATTGCTGCGCTGCAGGCATTGACACTTCACCTGACGAATGAACTCTTCGCTACAGACTACCGCAGCTGCACTACCGTCAGAAGTGGGGCTAAAATAATACATCAATTGGTGTAGACAGGTTTTTTTAGGGGGAAGAACAATGGGGTTCCGGTCCACCGCCTCAAGAGCCAAAACCGGACCCTCCCCTAGAAAAAATGACCCCCTAGCGGAACTGACCAAAAACACTTATGGATGTCGGGCTAGGAAGACGTCAAAGTCTAAAACCTTAAACTTTGTCTAACACGTAAGGGCAAGGGGGGGTGCTAAATTTTTTCGAAGAAGTGGAGTACAAAACTTTTGAGCTAGGGAAGAACTGCTGCTGCTGGCACTGCCTTGCTTTGTATATCCAACCTTCCTTGCTTATTTTTTAACAAATAACAAAACAGACCAGCGAAACGATGTTAACTACAGACCATGGGCGTAGCCAGGGGGGTCTAGGGCATAGGTGAGAAAGGGGGGGGGGGAAACAGGGTGGGGTCCACCCCCCTAGCCTCGAAATTTTGAGCCCCCCCCCTAGACGAAAATCTAGGGGCCCCCTCCCCCCAAATTTCCGAATTTTTTACCCCTGACCCCCCTCTAGATTTTAAAATCTGACCCCCCCTCCCCCTTGGGAAAATTTTAGGTACCTTTTTTATACTAAATTTTCTTCCAAAAACGTGAATTTTCATCACATATTCATGCTTTTACACCCTTTTTATACATGAATATGGCTTTTTATTCAATAAAATGTAGTATTATCCTATAAAAAGAACAATTATTAAAATTATTATGGTTTAAAACTGTTTTGCTTTGGACACCGGACCCCACCTGACCCCCCTCTAGATTTCAAAATTTCGCACCCAGGGTCGACCCCCCCTAAAAAGCTAGGGGGGGGTACGGACCCCCCTGGGACCCCCTCCTAGAATTCAAAATTCGATTTACCCCGGGTAACCACCCCCTTAGCTTCCCCGACCGTGCTCACCTATGGTCTAGGGGGTCTTTAGATCCCCCCTTTTGGGTCGGCAAAGGGAAAATTTGGGAGTTGCCCCGCTCCTTTTAATTCGCCAACGATAAAAATTTGGGGGTCTAGAACAGAAGGGCCATTTTTTAAAAAATTTTTCTCGCGCTTCGCTCCGCGCACGATTAATTATATAGTCTCCACTTCCAAATTTGTGTTAGTTTGGTTTGTAATCTTGGTATGACCACGCTGGATCCACCCCATTCTTAATGTTTTAATTGGTCTTCACTTCCAAATTTGTGTTACTCTGTTTTGTAATCTTGATACGACCACAATAGATCCTCTTCTTTAAATTGTTATATGGTGGGATTAAGAATTCAAAGGCTAGGAGAAGTAATTTTAAAAAAATTTTCTCGCACTTTGCATTGCTCAGCTGTAATTCAATGTTTTCTTTTTTCAGTTGCTAGGGTTTTGAAAATCGAAAAGTTCAAGGTATAAAATTGTTTGTAAAAATTTTTTTCTTGGTTTTATAGACTTATTTTTATTGAATAATAGGAAAATAATTAAGTATGTGACACAAACAAGGTAATACACACTCCGCGCGAAGAGCGGAAAATTTTTTTTAACTCTTTTATAACGTTTAGGATTTGGACCCCCCTTTCAGAAATTTAGTTCAGGGTTGGACCCCCCGTTTCCGAAATCCTGGCTACGCCCATGATACAGACAATAAATTATTTTTAAAAAAATAAAAGAAAAACATTAGAAACTACACGAATTATGAGGGCTCGCACGCTATTTTTAAAATTGAATGTTTTTAAAATAAAATTTTGAATAAAATAAAATACAAAATAACCTGCACTGAAGTAATGTCAAGGGATCGTGTATCATTTTTGAATTTTTCACTTGTTCCAAAGTGAATTGTTTTTGAAACTGAGCATTTCTAAACAATAAATTTTTTATCAGACATAAAAATCATACATCAATAAGCTAACAAAACAAATAATATAAAATTTGAAACATTTACACAATTTTGTTTTCGATTTTTGATAAATCGTTAATTTAATTCTAATTAAAAATACTTACGGATTATGAACGGAATGCTTATGATTTTTCCAACCAATTTTGGCAAAATGTTCAGGTTTGGTACCTAAAAACACAAACAAACCTATACACAAAAATAAAATTAAAATGGAGAATCATATACTTTAACAGTTTTACGATAAACCGTCCCCCACCCACCATTCTTTGACGCAGCCAACACCTTGTGCTACACACAATGTGCTTAGACACCTGCTACTCCTGTCGCGTCAAAAACACACAAAAACAGTAAGCAAACAAGTAAAAATAACATGCTCAGTCTAAAACCCTCAGATATGTAGATACTCAAAGCAAGAATAATAAAAATTATTTATAACTCTTAAATCGTTTTCAGAATTAATTCCGATATTTTAAAGGTGTTTTTTCAGAAGATTTAAGTTATAAATTTTATAGTGCAAAAAGTTTTTATAAATGTTTGTTTGTAGTGCTAGCGATATTTTGATTTTGTTAAGAAAATCAAAACATAACTATAGTTTTTTTTTTGAGAGCTTAAAAAGTCAAAATATTTGTTTTCTGTCAATTAACAAGTGTTCGGCAGTTAAAAAATGTGGAATCCTAATTAGTTTTTTGCATCGAAGAAAAATAAAAGGTGGTACCAGATCGGCACCATATCGGGGTGACTGCGTTAACGCCCGTAGCTCGCATCGGTACAATCTTAGTTTATAACCAAACAAAAGTGGAGCTTAAATTTTGTTTCGATGTTTCAAGAATAACATTAATTTTTCCATATTAGTAGAAAAAACTTAAATTCTACAGCCATGTTCTCATCAACACAATCAGTTTTTAACCTGGAAATATGACATTAAGGGGGGCATCTAGGTTGGGTTTTATACGAAGTTGTTTTAAATCATATATTTTTTAAAAGTTTTTTAGACTAAAATTTTATAGAGTAAAATAGGCTATTAAATAGGTATTTAAATATAACAAAATGTTCACAAGTACTATTTTTTATTAACAAAAATCCTGTTTTTGACAGTAGAATAATTATGAGACTAAAATGTTTCCCTAAAAATGTGTCTGGACGGAGGAGAGAGCAGAGGGTTTTTTCATAGAAAAAATTTTAAATAAAAATGGAGTGTTATGTGGGTAGGAAGTTAAAATAAAAAAAATCAAGGTGGGGGTGGGGGGGCAGATTTTGAAGATAGGAGAGAAAGGTGAACCTATCCCAGTGTACCCCTTCATTACTCTTATAAATAGACTGGTGGTCTAAAATTTAGGTGGAAGCATGACATTTGGATTTAAATTTATGGACGCGAGCGGAACTTCTAAGCGCTTGTTGCGTCATTTTGGTTAAAAAACTAAAACTCAGCTTCACCAATTAAGCTCACATAACAACTTCCGTCCCATATTGGAAACTCTGAGAGCAAAATCCCAGTTATTGCAAATAACAGAAACTGAAAACACCAACCGTATTGTTTCATATGTTCCCGAGCAGCGTTTCCAAACATTTGAGCCGTCATCGGTGCCGGTTCTAGCCCGAAGGTATTCGCCATCACCTCCACATGTTTCTCCACGGGATTTGCTCGGTCGGAAAACTAAAACAAAATTTCATACGTATTATTATTAATCTAAATTAACGAGGTGTTAAAAAAACTTTCCATGCTTGACGGCCTTAAACAACTAAGCAAACATGCGAAAGAGACCCATAAACAAAAAAGTTATTTACCATTGCACCCATGTTGTCCAAGGAGCCCGGGGCCATTTTTTCAAATCCTACACAAAGCATGCAATCCACAGAACCACCAGCCACGAATTGTTTGGCCATGAACAAACCGGTGGATCCGCTGGCACAGGCGTTATTTACCTAAATCAACAACGTAATTAACCTAATAATTCGTTTTTAAGCAATTCCGGAATAATTTAAAAATAAATTTAGCTTAAAAGCAAAACAAGCGACCGGCAAGCTAGGGGGGCAGGAGTGGGTGGGTGGGGGGGGGGGGGGGGGGGGGGGTTTTTTGGGGGGGGGGGGGGTGGGGGGGGGGGGGGGGGGGGGGGTGGATACCCTCGGGTGGGGGGGGGGGGGGGTTTTTTTTCCGAGTAAATGACCCTTTGAAAGCTAGAAGGGGGGGTCCGTACCATAAGTGGGTAGCCTCCCAGATTTTTTTTTTGGGGGGGGGGGCGGGTATACCCGACCCTCGAAATTTGGAGGGGGGTGTGCGGGTGTCGCGAAAATATTTTTTGGAGTATACCTCAAATACTCCATTTTTAGCGTTTTTAGTACTGGCACCCCTCATATTTTAGAGAAGTGTGCGGGGTACCCCCAAATTTTTTTTTTTGGGGGGGGGTAGTGTCGGCTATAATTGGCATTTTTTGGGGGGATAATCCCCAACCCCCCCCCCTCCTCTTGCCCACCTATACCTCCAATCCTTCTCCCCTGCTAACCCATGGTTCCTACTCCCCTAGCTTTTTAGAAAGGGTCGACTTACGGTAAGCCAGTTTGAAATCTAGAGGGGGGTTATTCTAAATCCAAACAAAGTTATTCTAAATCATCGATTCAAGTTTTTTAGCACTAATATAGAATTTTATACACCAAAATAGATTTTTAATGTAAAAAAGAGCACAAAACAAAAGTACTGTTTTTCACTACAAAAATGTATTTGTGAAGTAAAATTTGATCTAGATTTATACCCAAAATTTGGCTCGCAAGGGGAAAGGGGAGAGAAGGGGTCATGGGTGGCCCTAGTTAGGATTTTGCGACAATACTATTACGTCATTACCAAAAATGCATTTTATCTCGTGTTTATGTAAAGAAATGCATTCTATTCAAGCCTTGTTATAAAACGACAGGGGGGGGGGGGAACGTTACCCTTCTTCCTTCCCTCTGGCTACGGCCATGGGAGTGAATTGAGAATACCAGAGGGGATAGGGTGTCAAAATTAAAAAAAATGAGAATACCAGAGGGGATAGGGTGTCAAAATTAAAAAAAATTAGGGGGTTCAGATATCTTTCTAAGAAGGGGGGGGGTCCGAAATTTAAATTCGACTTTTTTGAACAGCTTTTAAACTGGCTGTTGAAGAAAGTCGAATTATTGCAAGGAAATTTCCTTTTGCAAATAGGGTAGTCATCCCTTGGAACAATCTACTCGCGTCTCAAGTAACTGTCGATTCTTTGGATGAATTCAATAAAAGTTTTAAAACCGACTTAAATAAGCACTCTTTTTGAGCCTTTAAAGTCATTTAAGCTAGCTATGTTGATAATCTGTTGGAATTACAGTTTATGTTGACGGCAATAAAGTCAAATTTGATCAAGAAAAAAAAGAAAAGAAAAAAAGAAAAATGAAATGATGATACAGTAGAATTAAACTATGCATAGTAAAATATTAGTTCTATTATCTGATCATTAAAAAAATTTCTAGGATAGGGGAGAAGTGGATCTCACCCAACCTTCCCCCATGCTTATGTATGTATCCAATTTTTAAAACACTAAAGCATTAATTTCGTGTTTTGAGCAGTGTTTATTCAGTTTTCTTTTAGCTTGATAATGATAAAAAAAACTAATACAAATTTTATTTGAAAAAAAATATAATGCTCCCCACTTCTCATCTATGGTAGGCTTTTATGTGGTTTTTTAAAGTAGTTTTCTTAAAATATTTTTTGTAATTTACTTATATACATTATATATTGGGATGCCAGTCATTCCCAGAGGGTATAAAGCCCTCTGACCAGAGCAGCTGCCACCATGAAGATATCCAACTACGGCTTGTTCCATGTCAGCGTACTTCAGCCTGGCGTCGTCAAGGGCTTTTGTAACTAAACATTCCACTAGTAAAACTGACACGCCCATAACGGGGGCATTAGGCGAAAGTGTTTTGTTATTCAGTATCAGTATTTATAATGGTTTAGACGCTAAAAAGTTTCAGGAGGGGCAGACTTGTGCACGGTTTGGAAATGCCCCCCTGTTTTATTGGAGGATTTCCCCCCCCGTTTTATTGCCCCTCCCCGCCAAAAAATGAAAAAGTACCCTAAAATTATGACGCCATTTTTGACCTATGATGACGCCATCATCGCGAATTTTTTGCAGTTTTCGGCCTATTTCAATGTATTTAAAGCCATTTTAGACCTATTTTTACCTTATTTTCGCTTTTTCTCCCTTTTCCCTTCTTTTTTTTCTCTTTATTTTTTCTTTCCCCTCTGTTTGCCCCCCCCGTGCCCTCCCCCATTTTGGAATTGCCCCCCCGTTTTAACCCCGGGGGGGCAGTGCACAGATCTGGGAGGGGTATACCATTTTTTTTTTGATTTGTGCCAATATTTTCGGGTTTTGGACGGTATAACCTCTTATTTCCTTCCTTCTGCCCAATTGATTATAAGTACCGTACGTAACCCAAAAACGACACACTTTTTGACAACTACCATTTAACCAAATTAGTCTTTTGGCGATTTAAAATAGTTTTAAAGGTTTTTAAATCCCTTTTTCAGCTTCTGACAGGCATTTTTTTATACAGAAATCGTATTAGATGAGAAATTAAAAAAAATTTTACGCGCGTCGCGTCACGACCTAGCGAAATTAAAGGCTCAGCACTTACAATGGGGTCCGGTGGGAAGAGGGTGGGGGGAGTAAGCTCTGGGGAGAAATTTTTTATTTTGAAGGGCAAGAACGGTACAAGTCGCATACATGCACCAATTATCGATTTGACTAATCGAAAAGTAAAATAAATATGTGAAACATTCTTATAGCCCGAATCGGTCGTGTAAACCCAATTTTAGGTTATTTTTTTGATTTAAGTCTTTTATAAAAAGTTTATGAACCCATTTGTGCCCAAAAATTGCCTATTTTTAGTATGTACAATTTATGTTGTAAAGAAAAATTTTTGATAAGCTACAAAATAAATTAAAAATTATATTTTTACATTGCTATAAATATGGAGAATCTAAAGATATCTAAAAAATTTGTTGGTCACATGGACCAACAAAAACACGGATAGCGATTTTTTATTTAGTAATAAAAGCTAATTTAAGCTTATTTTTGCTAGTATTAGTTTAACTAAGCCTAAGCGAAACCTAAAAATCAAGCTACAGTGGCGTGCCCAGGATTTTATTTGTGGGGGGGAGGACGGTCTGGGAGGGGTAAATACAAACCCTGAAGGGGGGTCTGGGGGGGGGGCGGCAGCCCCCCAGATATCGGGGGTCTGGGGGGGGGGGGGGCGAGAGCCCCCCAGCGGGGTCAAGGGGCAGAGCCCCTTGTCAGGGGGGTCCGGGGGGCAGAATGCCCCCCGGAGGAGAAAATTTTTAATTTAAGGATCTAAAATACACTAGAAATTTTAATTCCAGATAATAATTAAAACAAAATTTAAGGTTTTTTTATTCCTATCCATTTAAAACATGTGTTTAAAACGTTAATAAAAGGTTAATAGTGTTTATAGTAGTTTTATTTAACATGTATGCCTTAACTATTGAGCGGCAAAATCGATTTGAAATAATAGAAACGGAGATAAAGTGTCAATTTAAACTACCCGCGAAGCGGGGAAAATTTTGTTTTTTGACTATTAATATGCTTTTGGAAGGCATCAGGAAAGTTTCTGTATTAATATTTAAGAAAAAAATTTTCTCTCCCAAAATTCAAAAAACGTAAGGGCCCCCCCAAAATATCCCCCTTACGAAAAAATCCGGCTTCGCCGGATTTCGGCGGGGGCGGGTTTCGGCGGCGGGGGCGGGGGGGGGGGGGGAACGGCCGCCCCCCCCCTGGGCGCGCCACTGAAGCTCAATTGTATTTTGATATATTTTTAATTTGATTATGTGTTTTTGACGAATTTTTATTATTTTTTAAATTGAAATTTAGTCTATTTTTAACTGGTTGTCATACAAAAAAGGTAGACACTAGAAAAATTTTTGAACTATATTCAGAGCTTCCAGCCTTTGGGCTTACTGACAAAAATGTTTTAAAGTTATTTACCAGTTAAAGAAATATTTTTCCTTAATAGCATAAATTGTACATACCAAAACTAAGCAGTTTTTGGGCTTAAATAGGATCATAACTTTTTACGGAAGAGTTTCATTGTAAAAATAACCTCGAAAATGATGTTTAAGTGTTTGAATTGGACTATAAAAATCTTTTATAAACTCTCTTGATCAAAAAAATGTTTTTTATCAATCATTTAAAAGCTTCTCTTACCAGCTTCTTTTACCATATCTGGATAGTCCCATTCGCGTCGGCCAGGTTTCTCAAACTAAACACAAAAAGTCAGAAATATAAAAAAATTCCAATATATTGATGGTAAAAATCGTAAAATATTTTAAAATTAGACATTTTTATTCGGTACAAGTTCCATACGTGTACCAAAATTCTATTTGACCATTTCAAAAGCAATTACAAATTGTAAAAAAATTTTTTATAGCTTTAATTAAACACGTAGACCTCATTTTTGTGGTTATTTTTTGAATTTAAGCTCCTGAAAAAAAGTTATGAGCCAATTTGTACCCAAAAACAGCTTTTTTTGGCATGTACAATTTGTGTTATTAAGGAATTTTTTATGGTCTTTAATCAACTTAATATTATTTTTTCGTATTACTAAGTGTCTGGCAGTTACAAATATACTTTTATTATTTTCATGGTAACAACAACCAATGTTTTATAATAACCGTTAAAATACCTATCAAATTTTAGCTGTGAAAAAATTCACATTTTTAAAAAACAACTTAATTTTATAAAAATCAATTATATTACAATTATGTTTGATTTTTAGGTTTTGCTTAGGCTTAGGAACAATAAATCGGTGAAAAAATAATTTTAAATTAGCATTTAAAGCAAAAGAAAGTTTGTTGTCCATGTTTTTGGTGGCCCATGTGACTTTTGAATTTTCATTTTTTTTGAAAATTTTTGAATTTTCAAAAAAATTGAAAATTCCGACTTCTAGCATTGTTAAAACATAGTTTTTAGTTTAGTTTGTTGGTTTACAAAATTTTTTCCTTAACATCATAAGTTCAACATGCTGGAAAAGGCGTTTTTTGGGTATAAATTGGCTCATAACTTTTTACCATTAGCTTAAATCTCAAAAATAACCACAAAAATGAGGTTTAAGTGTTTTATTTAGGCTATTATTATATTTTGCAACTTGTATTTACTTTGGATCGGTCAAATCGAATTTTGGTACATGTATGGAACTAGGAACTTGTACCATTTTATTTGTCTTCAAAAGAATATTTTGGAATTAAAATCATCCTTTCAATTATTATTATTTAGAAAAGCTCTAAAAAAAGTACGCACAATTGATTGATAATATATTTTGTTTTATTTGTAGAAAGTACTAAGCACTAAAATAAAAAAACTTCTTAATAATTTTTTTTTCAAAACTCGTAAAAACCGGCTTGTGTTCAGCACGTCATTAAAAATCCAAATGAATTTTGCTCAAATTTAAAGAAAAATTTGGAAACAAAAATTTTACTTTGGTCATTCCAACGCCGACCACAAATACTCTTCGTTTGACCGGCATCATGATGACTTTATATGCAGCTAAAATAGGCATTGTTATCTTTTACATGTATTTTTACACATTATAATAATATAGCAAACCTGTGCACGGTCTGGAAATGCTCCTCCGCTTTATTTATTTCTTGTCAGCATGTTTCCCCCCTCCTACGTTTCAAAAAGTTTTATCCCAGTGCCCTCTTCAATTGCGAATTGGCGCCCCCCCCCCCTAAAACGGAGGGGCAGTGCACAGATCTGTTTTTGCAATGGCGGTGACATAAATGCAACTACCAGAGTAAGTAACTGCAACAACAACAATAGTAAAGTTGATTTCATAAGCAAACAAAACATTATATAAAAGTAAATTATAATTAAATAAAGTTTATAAGAGGAATAAGAAATTTTAACAGTTTTTGAGCTCGAAAAGTGGATCTCGGACTTGGGGGTACAGGTACCATGTATCGAACACCTACCAAAAATCGATTAGAGATTTCCACGCTATAAATACTAAATAGAAACAAGGTTTGAAACAAACAAGACAAAAAATGACAATATTTTGGGTGGATAATTTTTACTGTTAAGAAAAAAATTTATTAAACCGCTAACTTAAATTGAAAACTTTGTTTTAATATTGCTGAAAATTTGGAAAATCAAAAAAATTACCAAAAAAATTATAAACTTTATAGTCACCACACGAACCACCAAAGATACAGACAAAAAAAATTTTTTTGCTTAATTTAAACTTATTTTTAATGATGAGATTTATTTTTTAAGCCTAAGCAAAGGTTAAAAATTAAGCAAAATTGTATTATGAGGCATTTTTAATAAATCCTTTTTTAATTGTATTTTTTTCACAACGGAATTTTGAGACCTTATTAAACGGTTAATATACTTATACAAAATTGATGAGGACCAGAAAAAAAGTAAAAACATTTGATTTTTATTAGTTTATTGTTTTCAAAAAAGATTAAACAGGCATTACCTAAATACACAAAGTTAACAGAAATTAGCAATTGCATAAAGAGTTGGCAAACTGGTTTTTACCCACTGACGTTAATGTTTTTACCCACTTACATTAAACGCTAAATATTGGATTCATTCACTGACGTTAAATTTGGAAGCAGACAGAAGTCATTTTAAAGAGAAAGAACAACAGTTACATTAAAATGCCGAGAGAAACAAAGGATGATTAAATTACCAGACTGGAAGCAGAGAATGCAGGCCTGCAGCAGAAGTTGGCAAATTTGGAGAAAAAGTTCACCAGGATGGAGGAGGAACAAGCTCCTAGTATCAATGCCAATTCGGTGGCTTCTGTCTGTGAAAGAGTATTGCAACCATAGATGAACACGGTCAAAAAGCTAGGGGGGGTGTTTACCCTGGGTAAATAAAATTTCAAAATCTAGGGGGGACCTAGGGGGGTCGAACCCCCCCCCCTCTAGCTTTCTAGGGAGGGTCGACCCGGGGTGGAAGATTTTGAAACCTAGAGAGGGGTCAGGTGGGGTCCAATTTCCAAAACAAAAAACTTTTAAACCATTAAATGTTTAATAATAGTTTTTTTATAAGATAATACTACATTTTATTGAATAAAAAGCGATATTTAGGTATAAAAAGGGAGTAAAAACATGAATTTGTGTTAAAATTCACGTTTTTGGAAGGAAATTTAGTATAAAAAAGTACTTAAAATTTTCTCTAGAGGGGAGAAGGGGGGGGGTCAGATTTCAAAATCTAGAGGGTGGTCAGGGGTAAAAAATCCCAAATTTGGGGGGAGGGGAGGGCCCCCCCTGGATTTTTTTCTAGAGGGGGCCCCCAAAATTTCGAGGCTAGGGGGGTGGACCCCACCCTACCCCCCTTGTTCATCTATGATTGCAACGTCTACTCCCCATGATTGACAATTATTTTAAGAGCATGGAGGTGCAAAAGAGAACATGAGACAATGCTGGTCGTATCTGGCTTTCCGGAGAGTGATTCCTATGAAAGGGAAAAAGAGAATGTGGCCGAGTTATTAAAGACTCTGGATAGTGGCGATTTGGGAGAGGTCAGCCAGCAAAATCCAGTTGAATTTTTTTGTATTGGAAAAGCTGGTGACCGGCTCAGGCTCTTGAAAATAAGAGTTATTAATAAGTACAGCAGAAATAGAGCTGTACCTTCAAGAGGACAACTAAGGGGGGTCACTAAATTTGATAAAGTTTATGTAAGACCGTCACTGAATGAGGAACAGCGAGTCTGTCAAAAGGAGTTACTTGGTAAACTTTGGGAGTTTAGAGAGCAGAACAAAAAGGTTTTGCTGTTCTGTTGTTTTGCTAATTCTGTTATCTGATGATTAATAATAAAAAAAAAAATTGTATTAAAAATAACAATGCAAATTTCTACTAATTAACTTTTTAAACAAAAAAATTAATTAAATATTCTTTTAAATATATTCCCACTAAAAGTTCAGTATAACACCTCCACAACGTTCACTAAATTTTGCACAAAAATGTATGTTATTGATGGTGCCGCATCTAAATATCACCATGATAATTGGAGCTTGCTAGCCGTTCTCGAGATATTAAAGGGGGAGTTCAAAATCTTCCATACAAATTGCTATTTTTACCAATTTTTGACCATGGTTTTAGAAGAAATTTTTTTTAAAATATAGACTTTTAAGGGCACACATTTAAGCTTTAGACTTGTTTGCAGTTTTTTGTTTTAATTTAAAGTTTATTGCAAACACATGGACATCCCAGTATGGACATAAAATTACCCTACTTCTATAAACATTGAAAAATCAATTTTTAAATCCTATATAATGCAGCAATTGAAATTTTGCATATAAATATATGTTATGAATGGTGCCGAATCTGAATATCACCCTGATAATTAGCGTTTGATAGCCGTTCTCAAAATATTAAAGGGGGAGTTTACAAAGTGCAGTATAACACCTCCACAAAGTTCACTAAAATTTTGCACAAAAATATATGTTATTGATGGTGCCGCATCTAAATATCACCATGATAATTGGCGCTTGCTAGCCGTTCTCGAGATATTAAGGGGGGAGTTCAAAATCCACTATACAAAATTGCGATTTTTACCAATTTTTGCCCATGGTGTTAGAAGGATGTTTTTTTAAAATGTAGATTTTTAAGGGCACACTTTTAAAGTTTGGACTTGTCCGCAGTTTTTTGTTTTAATTCTTTTGTTTTTTGTTTTAAGTTTATTCCAAAGCCATGGACATCCACATCCCAATATGGACAGAACGCTACACAACTTGAATAAACATTGAAAAATCAATTTTAAAGTTTGCAGTTTTGTTTGCAGTAATAAAAGCCTTTAGCAGGTATTTTTTATATATGCTTCTGTTCACATTTATATACCTCATCAATTACGAAAAATTCAATTTTATGGATGTTATATTTTATGAACAAAGTTCCAGTTTTTGACTTTTGTGTATTTTTCATTTTTTGTCCACCTATTTTTTCTTTACTACCTTTACCTTGTCTTTTTTTCCTAATTATAAAACCGTAGCATAAAATTTAAACAAATTAGTTTTAAACCCAGCCTAACCTAAGCCTAAGCAAAACCTACTCAAGGTATATATAACACAAGAGAATGTCCCACTGTACACTAAATTTTTGACAAAAATTTTGCAAGAAAAGTTGCACTTTTAAATTTGTGTGGGACTTTTCCCACAAAAATCCGCCATTTTCTGCTAGTTTCCACGCGCTGCGATTTTTAACACAGTGTTAGTTTTTTTGCACTGGGGACTGCGACTTCTTTTGCACCCTACTCAAGGTATATATAAATATAACACAAGAGAATGTCCCACTGTACACTAAATTTTTGACAAAAATTTTGCAAGAAAAGTTGCACTTTTAAATTTGTGTGCGACTTTTCCCACAAAAATCCGCCATTTTCTGCTAGTTTCCACGCGTTGCGATTTTTAACACAGTGTTAGTTTTTTCGCACTGGGGACTGCAACTTCTTTTGCACTCTATGCTGCTTTATTTGCACTGCAATTATTTTTGCACTAGGGAGTCTAGCTGCGCAACAAAAAAATACAGATGCTGGTAGTCATTTTCAATGGAATAAAAGATTTTGAAACCATTTTTGTTAATTTTGTTGTGGTGTCCAAAGCAAAACAGTTTTAAACCATAATAACTTTAATAATTGTTCTTTTTATAGGATAATACAACGTTTTATTGAATAAAAAGCCATATTCATGTATAAAAATGGTGTAAAAGCATGAATATGTGATGAAAATTCACGTTTTTGGAAGAAAATTTAGTATAAAAAAGGTACCTAAAATTTTCCCGAGAGGGGAGGGGGGGTCAGATTTCAAAATCTAGAGGGGGGTTAGTGGTAAAAAATTTGGAAATTTGAGGGGAGGGGGCCCCCCCTAGATTTTTGTCTAGAGGGGCCCCCAAAATTTCGAGGCTAGGGGGGGTGGACCCCACCCTGCCCCCCCCCTTTCTCACCTATGCTCGCATTGCTTTTTTTGCTGTGATTTTACAGTGTTTAGAGAATTTCATATCATGAGATATATAAACACCTAGGTCACGCACCAAATCTGTAGTTGCAAAAACGTTATTACCAAGCTTATATTTACAAATTAACTCTTTGCTATGATTTCGAATATGAAGAACTTCACATTTATGATCTGATAATTGCAATTGCCAGTCTTGTGACCAGCTGTAAATTCTATCTAAATCTTTTTGAAATCTTAAAGTTTGAATTTGGTAATCTTTAGATGAAGATTTTGCAAACAACTTTATATCATCTGCAAAGAGTCTAATTTGTGAGAACTTAACACAATCAACAATATCATTAATATATACCAAAAATAAGAATGGACCTAAAACAAAACCCTGAGGAATTGAACTTTTTACAGGGAATGATTTGGATACTGAGTTATTGATTACAACTTTAATTTCCTGCCCAACTAAAAATTCTTTTATCCATTTTAAAAATTTACCAGAAACACCATATTTTTCTAGCTCAGACCTGTGCATGGTCTGGAAATGTCCCCTGTTCTAACAAGCGCATGTCAATCGAACATTTTTATTTTTTAAGTTTCCGGATTAACTAAGAGGATTAACGCAGTTAGGTTTAAAAACACAAAGCCCTGCATAAACATTTCGTTTGTAAAATAAAAAAAGTTTTATTTTGTAGACGCTGCTGAGTCGTATGTTGTAACAAACGACCTCAAAAATGTATAAAATTATGTAATTTTTTTAACCGTTCATGTTATAATTATTCTTCATAAAAATGACTGTTATGTTGTGGTTTAAGTTACACAGGATTCCATGACTGTTAAAAGTATAAATATGTTCTTCTTTCTGTATTATACTTTGACCAAACGCTCAAAAATCACAAAATAGAAGTAGACCTTGAAAAAAGTTTGGGTATGCCTTTATTCTAAGTATCCAAGCTATTCTTATACTTATGACTATATCTATCACAAAAAACGAAATAAATAACCATAAATCTGTTAAAAACGAAAAATATTGCCAAAAAGTGGCGATTATCGTAAGGTACGGGGTCTTTAAATCCATATACGAAGGGAATTTAGAGTCATCAAAAATTTTTAAGGACTTGGAGTCCTTAAGAGAAAGTTGTATTGGAGTTAGGTTTCGCTAATGGGCTTTGGTATATATAGGTTTTACTAATTTTAACTTTCGATTCCAAGTTACCAGAGTACGGCTCCAAGTTCCTCACTTACGGCTCCATTTCCCTATTTATGGCTTCAAGTTCTAGCTCTATGTTTTCTCGGCTCTATCTACCCTAAATCTGTCGAAAAATAAATTCCCACACACACGCTTTCCCTATTTTTTTTCTTCAAAAAATTTGACCTGCATTTATATTAACGGCTTGCAATTTTACAAACGCATGTGACCTTCTGACCTTTTGAATCGCAACGTGTGATCAGAGATACTTCTTTAGGATATGATATACTTCGTGATTTTGTTGTCATATCCTGAGTACTACGTATGTTCTGTAGTAAATAATCTGATATTTTATCCACGTGTCAAAAAAAAGCTGTATTACGAAATTTAAATTCTAGATATTTTATTTGCTTTAAAATTTGAAGGATTGCAAACAATAAACTAACGCTGAATGCACCAAGTATGAGACGTTTGGACTTAGTATAAGAACACAAACTCAAGATTCAAAGATGAAAGAAAAAGCATTAAAAAATTCAGAATCGACCGCTTATTTGAACTCCAAATCAACTGCAAATCAATTACAAATTGCAAAAACATTAGGAATCCCGTTTGCAATTATTGTTTTTTTTTTGTTCTGCTCTTTCTAATTTTGTAGTTTCCACTCATAAAATGCACTTTATTTTTTATTCATATTTTACAAACAACAACGGGTTTGGATAATGTGCGTAACCTAAAGAATTCAGAAGCCGCTCCATTAAAATCCTGTGATCTAATGTGTTAGCATCTTTACTTGAAAATATTATTAGCGTTTTCATTTTTTTGACTCGAGCAATTATAAAGAATTTTATGTTTAAATTGGTGAATTGGTATTTTAACTATTTTATGTTTTTATATTTTATAAGCTAATAAGGCTTTTACCTTTTTTTAGAGCTTAACGAAGTCCGAACAAACTAGTAAAGAACATATGTTTTCACGTTCAACTTGCAAACTGTTGTGCCATTATTTGTGCATTCTTTGAGTGTAGATATACCCTATTGAAGTATAAACAACTTAAAAAACTGAACAAAGTCAAGAAAAAGAAAGAAGCTGCTTTAAAACAACAGGACGCTTCGAAAAAAGCCAATGTACCAAAAGACAATTTGTTTACTTTTAAAATAACAAGATTATAAAATTGCAATACTGCAATGTTCATTGCAATCTATCCGAAATCCATGTAATTTTATAAAAAACGTTTTATTATTGCAATGTTCAAAATAAACTCAATGCAATGTTGAGAACTATCCTTATTGGTTTATGAAATGGAATTTTTTCGATGGAATTGTCTTCGGTTATTTAAAATAATTTGTAAATTAAATTAATAAATACACAAAAAAATTTCTCCAAAACGAGTGCGAGCATTTAAGAGTAATTGGTAAGCTTTAGATAATGTTTGTATTTAAAATATTACGCTGAAAAAATAATGGTTGGTAAGTTTTTGATGTTTTCAAATTTAGAATATACTATCAAAAAACAATTGCTTAATTTTATTTATTAAAACTACAGGTATAATTAAGATGGTTAGAAATTAAAGCATCGACAATTTCAAAATTTTCTGGTTATGATAAAAACTGCTAATGTTATTGTAACATAATTTTTTTAATTAAATATAGTTCTTTTAAATCATTTGAAAAAGAAGTATTAAAAAAACGAGAATTATGTCAAGCCCGTTTCATTTCCCTTCTCCAAAAAATTATTTTTTTAATATTTATTATTCTGAAATAAAATCTATAATACTTTTTCTGATAATTCTAGAGAGTTTTTATCTGGGGCCATGAAAAAACTTGTGCTGTCACCCGAGAAATAAAAACGCCAGAAATTATTAACCATACAATCACAGATGGGAACAATTTAATTCTCTTGAAATATCTCTGGAATAAACGCGCAATTTATAAAAACGATTAAAATTTTAGCGAGCGATTTAGTTCCGACCCAATAACAATTTTGGACTTGGCCTAATTCCTGAGTCTCTGAAGTTTAGAAGCACTGCTACTCTGTCATTGTTCAATTACGTCTATCTACGTAGTAAAATATAACCAGGAACGGTATTCTTTGATAAAATTTAAATATTTCTTTAATTCTTACGTTTTTTATCTTAAAAATTTTTTAAACTTTTTTTAATTTTTTATTTTCGATCCTGACACGTTTCGAGCATTTACCAGTTGCCGTGAAAATTTTTTGGATTAACTAATTAAAAACTCGTTTTACGACTGAATTAATACTATGCAGCTATAATTCGCGTGAAAAAACAATTATTTAAAAATAAGATTGCGAGTCTTTGGAGTTTTTTAATTTAACGTTGAAGATTTATTTAAGTTGTAATTTAATGTCTTTAATTTA
>JASAMX010019317.1:0-30403 GCA_030248175.1 Microlaimidae sp. YZB2_3 | reverse complement strand
GTACTTCGTTCAGTTACGTATTGCTGTAATAAAGTGTATTTTTTTTAATATTGAAATAACCTAGTAAAAAAAATATATTATAAAAAAAATGATTATGATAATATATATATAATATGATTTATATAATATGATTGTTTGTTTTGTTGTAAATAATATTTTTTGTTTATTTTTAATCATTTTTGGTTATAACTCCCAGGTCTTGTAAAGCGAAATCCTAGGCCACGAGGGCGTGGTCATTTTTTTAAAGGGGAGGGAAATGTGGCATACAGCTCGGCCGGGGAGATCACACCCCTCTGGAGGTTAGCACCACCAATTAGGTAACTCACCGGGCGAGCTGTGGCTTCTGAGGAATGTGGCGTGATTTCGCCCGGGGGCGTTTCGAGACGGCTGGCTGACTGAAAGGTCAAGCAGCGGCTGGAAGGAAGAAGCTAAAAACCCCGGAAACTGGCAAACCCAAAAAAAAGCTGAGCAAATCAGTTATAGTTTATAATCTTTTGGCTGACGATCGGTCGCTTTTCCAGCTCTCTTCCTTCCGGCCGAAGTTAGCAGCTTCACAACGCTCTGGGGCGGAAATCCGCTTTGTTCCTCCAGGCCAAGAGACCCCGCTACAACCCCCCTCCTGCGCGGTCGGGGCCTAGGACAGCGTGCTGTGGGATCTATTTGTGGTTATTAATAAAAGCATTTACTCCTTAAAGGGAACAGTAATACAACAACAGTAACGACTTTGTACTAGCCGGTCAGCAAGTGTTAGTGTAGTGCTACCTGAGCATTACAGGGGGGGTGGCGGCCGCCCCCTTGGTTACGTCCCTTATCCTAACAATCTTTTTTTTGGTTTTAAAAAATTTGAGTGGAGAAACAGATTTAATACCAAAAATTTTTCTCTGGACAAGGACAATTGTACAAAATTTTATGTAATAAACCACTTACATCCAAAATCACGTCTGTGAATTTAAAAAAAATGACATCTGTAAACATGCGTTTTATTTGCTGGTGATGTATAGCTAGAACACAATAGGAAATACAAGTAAACTTAGTCTTATTTACAATAAAAACATTAAAAACAAATTAATCGTGAAGAAAATTAATTATATTATTGTATTTATTTGCAAAGAATATCTAACGATAGTTAAAAGAATAAGCTCCGCTTTACCAATCTTTGTGCAATATTTTTAAGATCAGTTCCTTTCAGAAAAGCAAATAGTACTCGACAATAATGTTGGTTGGTGTAATAGCATTTACGCACAACGCATTCTTCTAAAAAGGTTTTCTAAGTGTGCAATATTTAGTGTGCAATTTACATAAACCCGCTCATTCTTCCTACTTTGCTAGTATTAGCTGGCATTAAAAAACAGAATCGCTTGAGCACGTTGCTAAACCCACAGTACCTCCATGTAAAAAAATTGTTTTATTGAACAAACAGAAATAAACAAATAATTCTTATCGCGGAAATTCAGCTGAAATGATTTTGTTTGTATTAAAAATATATAATACAGTGTTCTTGGGTGGCTTTCTTAAAAAAACAATCACCAATAAATTAAAATTATTTTTTTGATTTTTTTATTATGATAAAAGGAATAAAAAACCTAAAGGATCAAGTTATCTCATCATGATAAAACGCATGAACAGGTTAAACGGGGTTCCGCGGGGGGGCCCCTCCCCCGGGGGGGGGGGGGGCCCCCCCCCTGTGGCTTTGTTTTCGCTGTTTTTCTTGTTGCTGTGCTTTTTCCTGTGTTTTCCCTTTTCCTTTTGTTCAGATTGGGTTTTTGCGTTTCTCGTTTTCCCCCCCCCTTTTGGTTTCCCCCCCCCCCTCCGCCCCTTGCCCTGTATGGTTATTTAAACGTTCGTTTCTCAGACCAAATCAAAACCAAACCTGAGCATTGCCCCCCGACTCCCTGGGGTTTTATTGAAGGTGGCAATTCGAAAAAAGGGGGGCATGGGCGGGCAATGTTTTTAAAGAGAGAAGGTGGAATAACACGGGGGGCAAGGAGGAGAGAAAATGGAGAAGGAGGAAAAAATAGGAAAAAAGAAGGAAAAAAACAAAGAAAGGAACATTTAAGTAAAATTAGGTCTAAAATGGTTTAAAATGCATTGAAATAGGCTAAAAACTGCCAAAATTTCGCGATGTCGTCATAATAGGTCCAAAATGGCGCCATTATTTTTGGGTACTTTTTTATTATTGGGCAGGGATGAGAAATAAGACGGGAGAGCAAATCTAATAAAACGGGGGTGGCAAACCATGCACAGGTCTGCAAAACTTTAAAGGTGCAGTGAAATGCGAAGTCAAATTAAAGTTTTGTCTTTGATTTTGATAATTTTTTATGAAAACCTTACCTTTACCCTCTAAAACGCACAAAAAATTTCTCATCAAAATATCTCGACTGGTTCAAGAGATATGACCCCCCCCTAAAAAAAAATGGCTTTTTTTTGATAATTCTGTACTTAAAAGATTGCTCAATGGGTATTAAAATTTAAGTTACATACAAAATTATATGCACTCAACGAAAGAAGCTACTTTCTACTTTAATATTATACATCAATTGTTAAGATTAGTCCAATATTTGTCAAGATATTGGGCTTCCCATACAAAAAGCTCAATTTTTTCATAAAAAACCAAACGACAGCAGTGATTTGATAAGGTTTGTCCAACATTTTTGCGTACACTTCCACTTTTTAGCGAAAAAAATCGTGAATTTTTTGTACACAAAACGCAATAAAGAATTTGCTCAACTTATTTGCTTATTTTAGCATTCAAGTTATTTAAACTACATATTTAGAGCTATTCTTGACGGTTTTAATAAGTTTTAGTAAATTTAAGTTTATAAAAAAATTTGAGAAAATAATCCATGACATCAACATGGCATTACTAAATTATGTTAAAAAATATTTTAGAGTCAGTGGCGTAGACAGGGGGGCGGAAGGGCGGCCGCCCCCCCTCCCTCTCAAAATTCGGCGAAGCCGGATTTTTTTGTAAGGGAGAAAAAATTACGTTTTTTTGAATTTTGGGAGAAAAAATTTTTTCTTTATATATAAATTCAAAAACATTTCCTATGCGTTCCAAAAGCATAAAAATACTCAAAAAAACTGAAATTTTTCCCGCTCTGCGGGAAGCGTTTGTTAATCATGTTGTTAATTTTTTTTTTTAATTTTGATGGATTGTACCATTCAATACACAGCTAAGGCATGTGCCTTTGCCTCAGATATTCAATGGCAATACTATATAGATGTTAAAACTCATATATTATAAGATATGTAGATTTGATAATGGCTGTTTTAAACCCCTTAACAACGGTTGTTACACATGTGGGGTTGTCCGCCTTTCCACCCTCCCCCCATGGTCAAGCGTGACAGTTTGTATAGATTTTTTGTTACTTTTCAAATATTGAGTTATAAAATATTAATACAAAATTTTCTAAAATCAGAAATTAATACAAAAATTTTTCCCGCTACACGGGAAGGTCAAATTTATATATATACAGTAAAATTAATATCATCAGCAAATTTTTTGTTATTATAACTTACACCATACTCATTTGTAAAATTTGTAAACCACCCTCTTTGCAAAAGAAAATTTCCTTGTATTAATTTGGCTATCTTCGATAGCCAATTTAAAGAGATGACCACGGGTGGACCACAAGGATAAACTTTAAAAAAATCATTAACTTGCAAATTGTTTAAGCTGTGTATAATTTTAAAGCACTCATATAAATCAATTTTGTCTCCTCGGGGCAAACTCTGATTCACTCGACAAATTTCATTCAATAAGCTGTTTTTTTGGTTTTGCTTCCTAAGCCTAAGCAAACCGAAAAAACAGCTTATCGAGTGAAAAACAGCTTATCAAGTGAAACTTTGTGGAGTGAAACAGAGTTTGCCCTTTTTGGTCTTTTAATCTTTCTAAACCTAGGTATATTAAAAATAAGCCATTACTAACATGGGGCAAGCACTAAAAGACACCTACTACACCGATGGAACTAAGCAACCTAAGCAAAACCTCAAAATCAAACAAAACATTAAATTTAGCTTGATTTTAAGGTTTTGCTTAGGTTGCTTAGGAAATTTTTAGTAACAAGAGAGGCTTTCACCCCTCGGTCCGTCCGTCAGTGTAGTAGGTGTAGTAGGTGTCGTAGGTCTTTTAATGTTTGGGGACTTTAGAGCCGGGACTTTAGAGCCGGAACTGGGGACTTTAGAGCCGCAGCAGGGACTTTAGAGCCAAAATGAAAAATGCATTTGCAAACAATAGTAAAACAATATACAAGAAATATTAAAACATTTACATAACAAATGGAGCTAATTATGCAATGTGGTAGTCATTATGCCGGATAAATATCCTTCGGGTTTTCCATTGTATATACAGAAGATGACAAGAATAAGGATTTGGCGGGAGAATGTTGGCGCCGTCTGGTAGTCTGGCTTCCAGACATTTTTTGTGGCCAAAGCGAGTGGGCGGGGCGTCTAGTGGACAAACCTTAGAAAGATTTAGAAAGAGCTTTAGAAAGATTTTTTCTAAGACTAAGCAAGCATAAGCAAAACCTAAGCCTAAGCAAAAGACTGAGCCTAAGCAAAAGCCTAAACCTAAGCGACACCTAAACCTAAGCCTAAATAGCAAAACCTGAGAGGTGAATAAAGTTAGCCTCTCAAGCAAGGTGGGTTTGGCTCTAAAGTCCCTTAATTTTTTATGAATTTTCTGAACACAAAACTTACGTTACGGCTCCAAAGTCCCTCCAATACGGCTGTCCCAAACTGCGGCTCTAAAGACCCTCGGCTCTAAAGTCCCCTCGCTCCGGCTCTAAAGTCCCATTACCGTCTTTTAGTGCTTGCTTGTTTAACATGGTGCCATATTTTCAGGGCTAAGACTGGGACAAATTCAGGGTCGAGACTGAGACTGATGAAACTGGGAATCTAACCGGTTCCCGGAAATTTTGTCTTTTACATCTCGTCTTTCACCATCTTGTCTTTTACAACTTGTCTTCGGAACACTCGTCTTTTAAACATCTTGTCTTTGGAAAACTCGTCTTTTGAATGCGATTTTGTAAACGTACTTTTCAGAAGACATGTTTCTTCTATTTTGCGACTAAAGCATAAAATTAAAAACCTTTTTTTGCTAAGCTTAAGCAAAAGCCAAAAATTAAGCAAAATTTTACCGCAAATAAACTTTTACTAAATTATTTATTTCTAAAAACTAAAAACCTAAGCCTAAGCAAAACCTAAAAATCAAGCAGAACTTTATACATGTAAATTTTTACTTAATGATGTGCTTTTTGAATTAGAAAATAAAAACCTTATTTTTTTAAGCCTAAGCGAAACCTAAAAATCAAGGAAAATTTTATCGGCAGGGCGCAAACTCACTTTTTAAAAAATACGTTTACAAAATCGCATTGAAAAGACGAGTTTTCCGAAGACGAGATGTTTAAAAGACAAGTTTTCCAAAGACAAGTTGTAAAAGACGAGATGTTGAAAGACAAGATGTAAAAGACAAAACTTCCGGACACCATCTAACCTACCGATTGAGTAGGCTTTTTATGGCTAACTCGGTTTTACTCGGCTTTTTTTACTCGACTTTTATTTTTAAGGTTAAGCCTATGTGTTCCTAAGCGGCGTTTGCTATTCTCAGTAACGGTAATCTTCAGTTTTTCTCAGTAATGACCAATCTTAGCGGCTAGCAGGAATTATCTCTGCAGATTTAACCCTCGCAGCTGTTTCTTAATCTAAGCTTACATGTTCCTAAGCCTAAAAAACTTTAAAAAAACAACCTTAGCCTTCTCCCTAAAGCCTAAGCTTGCGTGTACCTAAGCCTAAGCAAAACCTAAAGAAAACAAGCTAAACTTATCAAACAACAGCGCAGCAAAAGCTTAGGGGTCATTCCATGTCAAATCAACAAATCGATTTAGCGCACCATCTTTGATTTTGCTGAAACTTGGTATACTTGTAGACCCTATGCCCAATAAGAAATACTTCAAATTTTAGCCCCCAAAACCTTTTGGTTCCGAAGTTATGACCCCTTAAATTTGGGCTTTCGGCCCCGATTTTGACCGAACATCCTATTTTCAAACAAGCATATTGGAATCATTAACAGAAATAACCCCTGCACAGACCTGTGCACTCCCCCCCCGGGGGTTAACACGGGGGGGGGCAATTTGAAAACGGGGGGGGCACGGGGGGGGGGGGCAACTTTTTTTGAAACCGGGGGGGGGGCAATAAAACGGGGGGGGGGCAAGCAGAGGGGAAAGAAAAAAAAGAGAAGAAAGGAGAAAAAAAGAAGGGAAAAGGGAAAAAAGGGACAAAAAAAAGCGGAAATAAGGTAAAAATAGGTCTAAAATGGCTTAAAATACATTGAAATAGGCTAAAAACTGCAAAAAATTCGCGATGATGGCGTCATCATAGGTCAAAAATGGCGTCATATTTTTAGGGTACTTTTTCATTTTTTGGCGGGTGGGGGGCAATAAAACGGGGGGGGCAAATCCTCCAATAAAACGGGGGGGCATTTTCAAACCGTGCACAGGTCTGCCTGCATTATATATATCATTCGAAAGCTAATTGCCAGCGCTATCTAATCAAACTAAAATAAAAATATTGTTTGGGGGCCAAAAAAATTTATAGTGAAATATAAAAAAGAAATGAAAATAAAAAAAATAATCATCACCAATTTTAATGATTTTTTACTGAGTAAAAACAACACATTTGGGAACATGCATATAAAGTTTCATGAGCGGAATTTGCCTCTAGGGCTCACAATGAAGAAAAGAGTCATACTAACTTGTCGAAATTTCACAAGTTTCATCAAATATTCACTATTTATAACATTTAACTAATACTTTACAACAAAAACCATCATGTTTAACAACATTTTTTAATTTATTTATCAGGATAATATTTTGAACTATTTTTATCTCAAATTTAAACTGCCCTGTTTTACTGTGTGGAACAAAATTTGTAAAACAAAAATTGGTAGTTAGCCTCATTTTGAGCACTTATTGGGAAAATTATGATAATAAACTGTATTTTACCTTTTTTATGTTAGCAATTGCAATGAGGCATATTCCATTTCCTTCTGTGACAGTTTTTATCCTCTTCCACTTCGTCTGGCAATTTCTGGATCAACTTTTTGAATGATTGAGTTCCTCGAAACTACTTCAATATCTGGATCTAGTGTGGGAAATATCGAAAATCGCAACTACTTCAATATCTAGTCACTAGTGTGGGAATGAAAATGAACCAGAAGGTCTTGGTGGCTTCAAAAAACTCAATTTTACTTCCCTTGCTCTGAATCTACTGATATAACTGAGGCTAAATACCATTGTCCAAAATATTTCACTGTCACATAGCCTTTGATTTGGTCAATTTCCAATTCAGTTGAAGTGTCTCTTTCATTAATTTTAACCAACCGGCCGGCATTTGCCAGCGAGAATTCTTTCACTATTACACTGGTTTGCGATTGAGGGATAAATGCATGCGGTTTTTGCGTTCCTTTTATGGTGCATCCAAGTCTAAATCTTTCTTCCAGAACTCTAAATTCAGCATCATACTGTTCTTGCGTTGTAAATTCAACAGTTATTGATGGAATATTCTGGAAAGCAAAGTTGTAGAGATCAAATGGAGATATTATTTGTTCATAATAAGGACGTCGCAGGCTGGCTTAGCAGCCATTCTTTTAATAGTTCCTCCTACTCCATCACAAGCGCCTTTCTCATGAGATGTAGCAAAAGTGTGCCACTCAGCTGGACATCCAAAATCGAGTTGATGGTAGCAGGTATTCATAATGTTCTTTAAGTTTTTATAATTTGAGGCTGCTCCATCACTGAACTATATTGGTTTTACAGGTTTTTTCCCATAAGAATGGCTGCTAAGGCTAGCCTGCAACGTCCTTATTGTGAACAAATAATGTCTCCACTTGATCTCTACAACTTCGCTTCCCAGAATATTTCATCAATAACTGTTGAATTCACAACGATAGAACAGTATGATGCTGAATTTAGAGTTCTGAAAGAAAGATTTAGACTTGGATGCACTATAAAAGGAACGCAAAGACTGCATGCATTTATCCCTCAATCGCGAACCAGTGTAATAGTGAAAGAATTCTTGCTGGCAAATGCCGGCCGGTTGGTTAAAATTAATGAAGGAGACACTTCAACTGAATTGAAATTGACCAAATCAAAGGCAATGTGACAGTGAAATATTTTGGACAATGGTATTTGGCCTCAGTTATATCCGTAGATTCAGAGCAAGGGGAAGTAAAATTGAGTTTTTTGAAGCCACCAGGACCTTCTGGTTCATTTTCATTCCCACACTATCCAGATATTGGAGTAGTTTGGAGCAACTTAATCATTCAAAAAGTTGATCCAGAAATTGTTGGACGAAGTGGAAGAAGATACAAACTATCACAGAAGGAAATGGAATATGCCTCATTGCAATCGCTACCATAAAAAAGGTAAAATCCAGTTTATTATCATAAATTTCCCAATATTACTTGAAACAAGGCTGACTACCAATTTTTGTTTTACAAATTTTGTTCCACACAGTAAAACAGGGCAGCTTAAATTTGAGATAAAAGTAGTTCAAAATATTATCTTGATAAATAAATTAAAAAAATGTTGTTAAATATGATGGTTTTTGTTGTAAAGTATTAGTTAAGTGTTATAAATAGTGAATATTTGACGAAACTTGTTAAATTTCGGCACGGTGACGTTCGCATCCACAGCTGAGGTTGCTAGGTATCGGGCAAAGTCCATAGATGTTTTTGGGGGGGGACAGAGGGTGCACCCCCCCCCCTAGAGCCAAAATTTTGGACCCCCCCCCCCTGGAAAAAGTCCAGGGGGCCCCCCCCCTCCCCCCCCCAAGCTCGAGAGCGGTCCGACCTACCCCCCCCCCCCTGGAAGGCTGGACCCCCCTCCCCCCCCCCTCCCAACCAATTTGCAAGTATATTTTTTTATTTACTGTCAAAAACACAGGTTTTTAGTTAAAAACAGTGTTTAAATACACTTTTTAGGCCTAAATAGGCTGTTTTAATACATAAAATTCAATATTAGACCTAAAAACACTTAAATTATTGAGTTTAAAAAATTTTGCTGAAAAATTGGACCCCCCTTACCCCCCCCTAATTTTGAAATCTCGCACCGGGGGTCGACCCCCCCTAAAAAGCCTGGGGGGTCCGGACCCCCCTGGACCCACCCTACAAAAATTTGGCCTTCCACCCGGGGGTGGACCCCCCCCCCCTAGCGGACCCGACCAAAAACATCTATGGCAAAGTCCCAACTGAGGAAAGTCCCAACGTGGAAAGTCCCAACCAATCGATGAATCTCCCAACAGTTCAAATATTAGAAATACGTTTGCGAAACCGGTGTTAAACACGATAATTTTAAACAACCGAAAATAAATAAATGCATTAAATGAACGATAAATAGAATTATGCAATTTTGTAAACGTACTTTCAAAAATGCAAGTTTCCACCCCAATGAGATTTTTTTTTGATTTTTGGGTTTTGCTTAGGTTTAGGAAAAAAATAAAGTTTTTACCCTTCAGTTTAAAAAGCATCATTAAATACAAATTTACCATAATACAATTTTGCTTGATTTTTAGGTTTTGCTTAGGCTTAGGTACTCAGTTTTTTGAATAAAGAATTTAATGCCATATTTTTATTAATTATAGTGTTAATTGACTAAAAAATAAAATGGTGTTTGTTGCAAACGTATTTTTTGATTCTGTTGGGACTTTCCACAAACTGTTGGGAGATTCCACAGTTGGGAGATTCACCCTTTTTGTTGGGAGATTGCTCGGAACCGGTTGCTACAGCATCAAGGACTACTTTCTAGAATGTGGAACAAACACATTTTATTAAGACAAAACACATTCTAATTATTTAAGCTAAAAGTACAACAAAAATGTGTAAAATTTTATAAACAAATACCTAAAAAAGTGAAAAAACAAAAAATATATTATTTTTTTAATTTTTAAGTTACAAAGCATTTTACACCAATTCTTTAAAAAACACGTTTAGCACTAAATATTGCCACAGCAGTGGTCCTAGAAACTGCAAGCACTAAAAGACACCTACCACACCTACTACACCGACGGACCTAAGCAACCTAAGCAAAACTTTAAAATCAAACAAAACATTAAATTTAGCTTGATTTTAAGGTTTTGCTTAGGTTGCTTAGGAAAAATTTTAGTAACAAGAGGACTTTCCCCCCTCGGTAGGTCGGTCGGTGTAGTAGGTGTAGTAGGTGTGGTAGGTGTCTTTTAGTGCTTGCCCTAGAAACCGTGGATGCTGAAAGTATGGACTACTTGCTAAACATGGACACTGCAGCATCCACTCTATCAAGGACCACTATTAAGTTAATAAACACATTCTTAATGTTTTAACTAAAAGTACAACAAAAATGTGTAAAATTTTATAAACAAATACCTACTAATAATTGTATAAACAAATACCTAAACAAATATTTATCAAAATATACATCTTTTTTGTGCTAAATTTAAAATATAATAAATAGATTGAAAAAATAATTTAAAAAAACTGATACAATAAATAAATAAACCAACAAATTTAAAGGTAAACGTAGAATGAATGCATAGCATTCAATCAACCAATGTTGTTTGTAGCATCCATTGACCCAAATAAATGCTGTAGCATCCATTCAATCTAATAAATGCTGTAAAACTCAATTATTTATTACAGGTTATTAATAACTGAAGCATCCATTTGTCGGCGGTAGTCCTTGAAAGAGTGGATGCTGCAGTGTCCATGTTTAGCAAGTAGTCCGTACTTTCAGCATTAACGGTTTCAAGAACCACTGCTGTGGCAATATTTAGTGCTTAACATGTTTTTAAAAGAATTGGTGTAAGATGCTTTAAAACTTAAATAATTAAAAAAATAATATATTTTTGTTACTTTACTTTTTTAAATATTTGCTTATAAAATTTTACACATTTTTGTTGTATTTTAGTTCAAATATTTAGAATGTATTTAATGTCTTAATAAAATGTGTTTGTTCCACATTCCGGGCAGTAGTCCTTGAAACCGTGGATGCTGTAGCAACCTTGGATGCTAACGTCACCACGGTTTAAATTTCGACAAGTTAGTATGACTCTTTTCTTCATTGTGAGCCCTAGAGGCAAATTCAGCTCATGAAATTTTATATGCATGTTCCCAAATGTGTTGTCTTTACTCAGTAAAAAAATCATTAAAATTGGTGATGATGATTTTTTTTATTGTCATTTCTTTTTTATATTTCACTATAATTTTTTTGGCCTTCAAATAATATTTTTATTTTAGTTTCATTAGATAGAGCTGGCAATTAGCTTTCAAATGATATATATATTGCAGGGCTTATTGCTGTTAATGATTCCAATATGCTTGTTCGAAAATAGGACGTTTGGTCGAAATCGGGGCCAAAAGCCCAAATTTAAGGGGTCATAATTTGGGTCAGTCGCAATTCCCCAGTAGTCCTATTTCCCCAGAAAATGTTTAGTCCTAATTACCCATAACGATTTCCAATTCCCCAGAACGTTGTCTCAATTCCCCGGAACGCGGTCTCCATTCCCCAGAACGCGGTCTCGATTCCCCAGAAAGCGGTTTCAATTCCCCAGAACGCGGTCTCGATTCCCCAGAAAGCGGTCTGGATTCCCCAGAAACACATCTTATAAAGTTGGCGTTGCATATTCCGAATTATTGTTTTTCTTTAACACTTTTTTTACTATTTTTGATATAACTTTTGTTTTATTGTTATTCTAGATGGTTTTTATTGCTTCTAAGTATTTTTTTCAAGTTCTTTCTAAATTTTATTGCTAAACAATATTTCAGGGGCTTTGCAATACTAAAATAAAGCATAAGGAATAAAACAAGCATAATTATCATAAAATTGTGCTTAATACAATTAAGATTAAAACATTTAACACAAGAAAAAAGTTTTCACTTTTTAATTCAAAAAGCACACTATTAATTATTAGGTTTCGCTTAGGCTTAGGCTCGCAATTTTTTGAAACAAATCATTAAATATAAAAGTTTATCATAGTAATATTTAGCTTGATTTTTAGGTTTTGCTAAGGCTTAGGAAAAAAGTTTTCAATCCATTGTTCAACTTAAGTTGCAAAATATGAGAAACTTGTTTTTTAAAAAGTATGTTTACAAAATCGCATCCAAAAGACGAGTTTTCCAAAAACAAGATGTTTAAAAGACGAGCTTTTCAAAGACGAGTTGTAGAAGGCGAGATGTTGAAAAACGTAATGAGATGAAATTTCGTAAAGACAAAATTTCCTGGAACCTTCTGCTACTGCTAAATTTATCTGGGGAATCGAGACCTTTTCTAGGGATTTTCTTACAGGGGAATAGCGACTGCTTACTGGGGAAATGGGAATGGCTTCTGGGGAAATAGGAACGGCTTCTGGGGAAATAAGAACGGCTTCTGGGGAAATGGGAATGGCTTCTGGAAAATAGGAATGTCTGGAGAATCGAGACTCTTATGGGAAATTGAGACTATTTTTCTGGGGAAATGCGACATAGCCCATAACTTCGGAACCAAAAGGTTTTGGGGGCTAAAATTTGAAATAATTCTTATTGGGCATAGGGTCTACAAGTATTCCAAGTTTCAGCAAAATCGAAGATGGTGCGCTAAATTTTGTTGTTTTTTTCAGTTGATTTGACATGAATGACCCTTAGATTGTTTTTTTAGGTAAATATTTTTTCCAAGGATATTATGCCAAAAATATTTTTTCCGGACACCAAAAAACTTAGCAGTGCAATGCTACGATTTACCTTAGAAAGGGGATAATTTTTAAAATTTAGGAACATGTCCATATTTTTCTGTTTGGCAAAAGCTAAGGCTAAAATGCTTTAGTACTAAGCCTTTTTTGGGCTTAGTACTAAAGCTAAGGCTAAACGATTTTTTGACCTTTAGTACTAAAGCTAAGGCGCGGCTAAAATGAAATTTCCTGGCAATGCACACCCGTACATCACTGGCAGATTCTACATGTGCTCAAATCCGAAATTTTCGGGCTAAAAACTTTTTGCAAATAATTTTTTTCATAAAAATAGATGATTTTGATTGTATCAACGTATTTTTATATTTTCAAAATGTGTTTTTGAAAATTTTATAGCATTATTTACGCCCGGTACTAAAATTTACATATATAAAGTTAGCGCACGAAATTCGTGCGCGCACGAATTTCTGCGCACGAATTTTGAGGGGTCCGTATAAAATCCCCATGGACAAATTCCCCATAGGCCAAAATCCCCATAAACGTTACAAAATAAGGTGGTGTAAATTCCCCGTAAATATAATGCGTTCGCAGTATTTCCTTAAAATTTTAACACTTGGAAAATACAACAAAACTTTATCATGATAAAGTTAGCTTGATTTTAGGGCTTTGCTTAGGCTTAGGAAAAAATTAAAACATTTTTAATGCTTTTATAATTAAAACTTAGTTTTTTTAACACATTTTAGTTTGCAAACGCATTTCTGATTGTTATGGGGAATTTGCACTACTTTATGGGGAATTTGCACTACTTTATGGGGAATTTGCACTACTTTATGGGGAATTTGGCCATGGGGATTTTACACTACTTTTATGGGGATTTTGCACGTCACCATTTTGAGCCTGTATATTTTCAGTCGCGCGCACGAAAAAAAACGAATTTTGCGCCTGTGGCACATTAAGCACAGTACGTATATAAAGTTATCGCACAAAATTTGTGCGCGCACAAATTTTAGTTATTGTTATTGGTATATCAATAATTGATCAATTTTTTGGAAAAAACATTATAAAACATTACTCTTAATTAAATAGTTTATTTTTGTTTTTAATTATAAAAACATTTACTTGTTTACACATTAAAAAGCTCAACAATCCAATAAACTATCGAGAACAAAATTTGATTTTATTTTGCAAACTAATAAAAAAGAAAATCTACTTCGTTTTACAAAATACTATATACAATAACTAAAATTCGTGCGCGGTAATACGTGCGCGCACGAATTTTGTGCGCTAACTTTAAAATGCACTTATTTACGATTTATTTTTTGTGTTTTTTTAAAAAATTTTTATTTGATTATTACTACAAAAAAAATATACATACATTGTATTCTCCAGGGTTTATAAACAATTTTTTCTCAAACATTAAAGTTTCTCAAATATTTCTCAAACATTCAATTAGAATATTTATTATTTATGTAAAAAAAAACAACAAATTTTCAATAAGGACAGTGTTTTTAACTAAATTTATTCATATGATAACAAAGTATTTTGTAAAACGAAGTAGATTTTCTTTTTTATTAGTTTGCAAAATAAAATCAAATTTTGTTTTCTATAATTTATTGGATTGCTGAGCTTTTTAATGTGTAAAAAAGTAAATGTTTTCATAATAAAAAAACAAAAATAAACTATTTAATTATCATATAGTAATGTTTTATATTTTTTTTTTCAAAAAATCGATCAATTATTTATATACCAATAACAATAACTAAAATTCGTGCTTGGAAATTTGTGCGCGCACAAATTTCGTGCGCTAACTTTATACACGTACTGTGCTTAATGTACGATAAGCGCAAAAATCGTTTTTTTTTGTGCGCGCGACTGAAAATATACAGGCTCAAAATTCGGGAGCGGAAATTCGTGCGCGCATGAATTTCGTGCGCTAACTTTATATATGTCTAAAATTTTACATTTTTTCGCGTTTTTTTCAGAAAATATTAACACGAAAGACAAAATATTTTTACCACTTTATTTATAGAAATAGCGCTAAATTACGAAGCAAAAAAAAATGAAATTGGTTTTGGTATTATGTTACTATAAACAATAATTAACGAAAGATTACACTATAGTCATTTAAAAAGTACCACCTTCAAATTTTTATATGTCAATAAATATTTTTATAATAAAGCTAGAAGAATAATATTTTGTTAAATTAATTAAATGATTAGTTACTACTAAATAAACTAAAAAATAACAGTCATATAGCAAGATTAGGTTACAACAGATAATAAGTTTTTAATAAAATCAATTTTCTGTTCAAATTTTTATATTTCATTACTATTTATTAAATATTCAACATTATATTGCAAATAATTAGCCTAATCAGATGGATGTGGTCTGTAATTATACAATTACTACAGCTTATTACATTTACAACATGCTTAGTGATTGATAATTAAAATGAGTACCAATTCACCTAGCAATGAAATGTCTTTGGTGTAGTCTGCCTTACTCACTGGCAAAATTCACTTTTTATAATCTAATATTGCTTTATGAATGTAAAATTTTTTAAGTTTATTTAGTAGTAATTAATCAGTTAATTAATTTTATAAAATATTATTCTTCTAGCTTTATCATAAAAGTATTTATTGGCATAAAAGATGTTCCTTTTACAACAACTATAGTATACTTTTTTGTTAATTATTGTCTATAGCAACATAATACTACTAACATAATTTCCATTTTTTTACTTAGTTATTTACCACTATATGTGGCAATTAAGAGGTAAAAATATTTCTTTCCTTTTTTTAATATTTTGTAAAAAAAACGCCAAAAAGGTGAAATTTTAGTACTGAGTAAAACTTTATTATGCTATAAAAATTTCAAAAAAGCAATTTTCAAACTATAAAAAACATCGTTATAACCAAAATCACGTAATTGTTTGAAAAACAATATTTACAAAAAGTTTAAAGTCTGAAAATTAAAAATTTGAGCCCATGTAGAATCTGTCAGTGATTATCTGTTGCACACCCAGAAATCCATTCCAAGGAAACGCCGACTGTCCAGGAGTATAGGGGACCATGATTTTGCACGTCACCGTTTTTCATTCTTCAAGTATCCTATGGGGAATTTGTCCATGGGGATTTTATACGGACCTGGTTATTTTACGGTACTCTCCAGGGTTGCCAGGTCAGGGGAAATTCCCTTAGTTTTGGGGGATTTTTTTACCAGTTGGGGGAGAAAATTCCGACTTGGGGGTTGGGGGAAAAACTTGGGGGAATTCGTCAAAACTTGGGGGAATTTTCAGGGAATTTTTCAAAATTATGATGGTTCTAAAATTTTGTGTAAAATTATCAGTTCTGCTGTGTTTTATGTTTGTTCTTTGTTACTAAAATTTTAATATTTATTGATTTATTAACTTTTTCAATGTTGTATTCACTATTTTATTCATCAGTAATTTGTGAAGTATGGGACCTATGATATTGTTTTTCTGTATATTTTTCAAATTTAGTAAGAGTAATAATAATTCAAACAATATTTTAATTTTTTAAACCACTTTAAGAACTATAGTAGAATTCAAAGAATATAAAAGAATAGCCTCATTTTTTTATTTTTGAAAACTAAACTTTTAAAAAAATTTATTGTTTAAAAAAATGGATTTACCAATTGTAATATCTTAAATTTAAAACATCTGAAAAATCTAAATATCTGGTATTTAATGTATACAGTCTGCACTGTATATATTTTAGGACCTGTGTGTGTACGGTCTGGAAACCCCCCCAGAATATTTATGGATGTGTTCCCATGCCCAAAAATGAAAAACTACCCAAAATTTTTTTAATTAATATAACGCATAGCAAAATTTTTGCAGGTTGTAGCCTTTTTTAATGCATTGTAAGCTATTTGGACCTGTTTTTACTTAAATTTCACTTTTTCTGTCGTTGTTCTTCTTTTTTTCTTATTTTTCTATTTCTCTCATGCTTGCCCTCGTTTTAATGCCCCCACCATTTCAAAAAAATTGCGCCCCATGCCCATGGAATTGCCCCCCGCCCCTAATAAAACTCGGGTCAGTCGCAATTCCCCAGTAGTCCTATTTCCCCAGAAAATTTTTAGTCCTAATTCCCCATAACAAATTCCCAATTCCCCAGAACGCGGTCTCGATTCCCCAGAACGCGGTCTCGATTCCCCAGAAAGATGTCTCGATTCCCCAGAAGCACATCTTATACAGTTGGCGTTTCATATTCAGAATCATTGGTTTTCTTTAACACTTTTTTTACTATTTTTGATATAACTTTTGTTTTATTGTTATACTAGGTGGTTTTTATTGCTTCTAAGTATTTTTTCAAGTTCTTCCTAAATTTTATTGCTAAATAATATTTTAAGAGTTTTGCAATACTAAAAAATAAAGCATAAGAAATAAAACAAGCATAATTATCATAAAAATTGTACTTAATACAATTAATAAAACATTTAACAAGAAAAAAGTTTTCACTCTTTAATTCAAAGAGCACACTATTAAATACAAAGTTTTGCTTAATTTTTAGGTTTTGCTTAGGCTTAGGCTCGCAGTTTTTTTAAACAAAACAAATCATTTAATATAAAAGTTTATCATGATAATATTTAGCTTGGTTTTTAGGTTTTGCTTAGGCTTAGGAAAAAAGTTTTCAATCCATTGTTTAACTTAAGTCGCAAAATACAAGAAACTTGTCTTTTAAAAAGTACGTTTACAAAATCGCATTCAAAAGACGAGTTTTCCAAAGACGACATGTTTTAAAAAGACAAGCTTTCCGAAGACGACTTGTAGAAGATGAGATGTTGAAAAACGTAACGTAAAAAACAAAACTTCCTGGAACCTTTTGCTACTGCTAAATTTATCTGGGGAATCGAGACCTTTTCTAAGGATTTTATCACTGGGGAATTGCGACTGCTTACTGGGCAAATGGGAATGGCTTCTGGGGAAATAAAAACGGCTTCTGGGGAAATAGGAATGTCTGGGGAATTGAGATTCTTATGGGGAATCGAGACTATTTTTCTGGGGAAATGCGACGTAGCCTAAAACTCGGGGGGGGGGGGGGCGTGCGGCAGTGCTGCGGCAGTGTACAGATCTAAAATTTTAAATTGCCAAGAGTTTGACAGTTTTAAATATATTTTTACTTTTTTCTGGTCCTTACTGATCTTCTATGACAACCGTTTAAAAACGTCCGAAAATTCTGTCGTAAAAAAACGAAATTTAAAAAAGTCATAATTCAAAAAATTCATTATTATCCAAAAATTAGCTTCTTTTTAGGCTTTGCTTAGGCTTAGAAAAAATAAATCTGATTAAAATTAGGTTTAAAGTATATATTTTGGATTCTCTGGACTTCTAGTAATGATACAACAAAATTTTTATTTTGATTTATTGGTTTATTAAAATATTTTCTGAACAGTACAAATTTTGTGTCCAAAATATTGTCATTTTTGCCTATATTTTACCCTTCCTATATTATTTAAAATCTTAAAATCGAGTTTTAATCTCTTTTTAAAATTTAAAATCGAAATTTTCAGGTCATAATTGACCTATACACCTGTTTTTAATCAGTATTTATGGTGGAATTCTCTAACCTATTTGTGGGACGCATTAGTACCTGTGCCCTATATTTTAAATGCCCTATTTCTGACCTTTCGAGCTTAATGGAAGAAGCTTAATACTGTTTAGATTAATTTTTTTGGGACCGGACCGTCGAAAAACGTTAATATCTTGAGAAATACTACATCAATTTAAGAACACATTATTTAAATTATTTAAAACACATTATTTAAATGCTTATAACATTTTACAAAACATTTAATAATTATAAAATGTTGGTTTACAACATTAAAAACAATAAAGTCTTCCGGGTTTTTTTGACACTGGTATTATTTTTTTTGATACAATTACCAAAATCTTTTGGCTAACTTTTCGGCGTTTTTTTAAAAAAAATAATTCAGCCATATTCACGAACCGGCGAAGCCTTGCCGCCGCAAGAACGCCGAGCGCTGTCACTTTGTGACCGCGCCGCCGCGCCCGGCGTCGGCTCGCCCAGCATTCCCGCGCCCGCAAAACAACTATGTGTCTTTCGATTTTACAATAAGGCACAATATTTTGGAAAAAGTTTGTATTAAAAATAAATAATCGAATTACAATCTGAATTATAATGGCCGGGTTTTTTATTTTGTTCAAACGCGCGTTAAATTTTTTTTGTTTACCAAACTGAACCATGGACAAAAGATCTCCAACCTTTGAAAGTGTATTTAGAAACCCATAAATAACTTTATTTTATTGGTGTTTTGCGTTAAAACATAAGTTATTGTATAGATTTATAGTCGTTTATTGTAAATAAATACTTTAAACATGATAATGTGTTTTCAAACAGAAAAAATAGCATAGTCAAATATTCGATCATGCGGACTAAAAACCTGGAAGATTTTATTTTTTTTTAATATTGTAAACCAACATTTTATAATAATTAAATGCTTTGTAAAAAGCTATAAGCATTTAAATAATGTGTTTACTTCTTAAATTGATGCAGTATTTATTGAGATATTAACGTTTTTTGATGGTCCGGCGGTGTGGGTTTTACCCCATCGACTTCCGTCCGTCCGCCCAGTCAGTGTGGGTTTTACCCCTTCCCATTTTTTTATCCTTAGCTTGGCCTTATGTACCCTTGCGTGGTTTCTATTAAGTTTTATCAATATTTGCCCAGTAAAAATGAGCTATATTTAGAAAAGTAATCTATTAGAAGCCACATTCATTTTAACGGGTCAGTCGCAATTCCCCAGTAGTCCTATTTCCCCAGAAAATTTTTAGTCCTAATTCCCCATAACAAATTCCCAATTCCCCAGAACGCGGTCTCGATTCCCCAGAACGCGGTCTCGATTCCCCAGAAAGCGGTCTCCATTCCCCAGAAGCACATCTTATACAGTTGGCGTTGCATATTCAGAATCATTGGTTTTCTTTAACACTTTTTTTACTATTTTTGATATAACTTTTGTTTTATTGTTATACTAGGTGGTTTTTATTGCTTCTAAGTATTTTTTCAAGTTCTTCCTAAATTTTATTGCTAAATAATATTTTAAGAGTTTTGCAATACTAAAAAATAAAGCATAAGAAATAAAACAAGCATAATTATCATAAAAATTGTGCTTAATACAATTAATAAAACATTTAACAAGAAAAAAGTTTTCACTTTTAATACAAAGAGCACACTATTAAATACAAAGTTTTGCTTAATTATTAGGTTTTGCTGAGGCTTAGGCTCGCAGTTTTTTTAAACAAATCATTTAATATAAAAGTTTATCATGATAATATTTAGCTTGATTTTTAGGTTTTGCTTAGGCTTAGGAAAAAAGTTTCCAATCCATGGTTTAACTTAAGTCGCAAAATACAAGAAACTTGTCTTTTAAAAAGTACGTTTACAAAATCGCATTCAAAAGACGAGTTTTTCAAAGACGACATGTTTTAAAAAGACAAGCTTTCCGAAGACGACTTGTAGAAGATGAGATGTTGAAAAACGTAACGTAAAAACGAAACTTCCTGGAACCTTTTGCTACTGCTAAATTTATTTGGGGAAATCGAGACCTTTTCTAAGGATTTTATCACTGGGGAATTGCGACTGCTTACTGGGGAAATGGGAATGGCTTCTGGGGGAAATAGGAATGTCTGGGGAATCGAGACTCTTATGGGGAATCGAGACTATTTTTCTGGGGAAATGCGACGTAGCCCATTTTAACAAACCGGTATTTTTTTAGTAACTCCCTAATCATTGAGAATTTTTGGTTTAATACATTTTTTTCTCATGGTGATATGAATGATTGATATTTTTGGTGTTAATTAAACAGCAAAATGAAACAAACCATCTTATAAATGGAATACTGCATCTTTAAAACGATGTTTTTACTATTAAACGGGATTTTTTTTAGACTTGGGGGAATTTTTTATATTTCAAACATGTTTCTGGTTTTTCAACAAGTTTTTGGGGGACTTCAGGGGAATTTTTTTCCGATTTTAGGGGAATTGCTCTTCGGAAACCTGGCAACCCTGGTACTCTCACTGTTATTTGATGCTTTGTATTAACGTTTTATAAGCGTTTGCGTTTTATAAGCGTTTATATTGCTTTGCATTTACTGCACAAAAGTATATATCTTTATTTGATAATAAAAAAACGCGTTATTTAAAGGAAAATAGTCTTAAAATTAAAAGTGAAAATAGTGAAAAAAGCCCATTTTGTATTGAGCTTCTTGGACTCTCTCTTTAATATCTGGATAACGGCTAATGAGCGCCAATAGACATAATCATATCCATATCCGCCATAAATAAATACATATGTGTGAATGCAAGATTTTCCTTATATCGGAGGTGTTATACTGCACTAATACCCAAAATTTTGTTTGTGACAAAAAAAAGAAACAAACATTTTCGTTTAATTTTTAGGTTTTGCTTAGGCTTAGGAAAAAGCATTTATCATAAACAACAAAACATTAAATATAAATTTATCATGAAAATTTAGTTTGATTTTTAGGTTTCGCTTAGGTTTAGGCACAACAGGTTTAAATCACTAAAGAACCAACCATTCACTAAACTTTTTCTTTGATTTTAGGTTTTGCTTAGGCTAAGAAAAAATTTAAATTTTTGATTTATCGTTTAATGCCAAAACAACATTGCTTTGTTTATATATTTTATTAAAAACATTTTTTATATTCTGTTGACCTTTTTTATGCTTGGGGGAGTTTATACTATCTTGGCGGGGAGTTTTAATGTTTTTTTTAAAGCAACGCGTACTGCGCGTTATAATGCTGGCGGTCAAATCAAATGCTTGGCGATCAAGTGCTGGCGTTTAAATTTCTTAGAATATCGTTCGGTAGTTAAAATTATATGGAATATTGCGGCGGTCTAATGCTCGGCGGTCTAATGCTCGGCGTTCAAGTGCGCGGTGTTCTAATGCTAGCGGTCAAATGCTCGGAGATCAAATTTCCGGACACACTTTTTAAGCGCGCTTAAAAGGCAAACACTAAATTCCACCGACTCCGACTCCGACTCCGCCTCAAATTTCTGCAAATTACATATTGATGTGCAGGTTAGGCGGAATGAACAAAATCTCGAACAAAATGAACTAATTTGAATGGTTTTTGAATCAATTTAGCTTTTTCTATGTGTATATTTTTAAAAATTAATAAATTTTAGCTGCATTACACTATAAAAACATTAAATTAAGTTTAAAAATCATAAAATTAGTAAATTTAAAATAGAATATAATTAATTATTCTTGAGAAACTTATAAATTTCCAATTAATATTCTAGTCTAAGAACATGGTTTAGATTCTTATTTTGATTTGTTTGTAAAGATTTTTCATGTGAATGTAGGGTTTGACTAAAGGTTAAGATCCACTATTTTTGGTTTTTAAATTAAAAACACTAGTTATGATAAATATGAAAGATGTTATATGTTAGAAAATTTGCAGAACAAATAATTTAAGACAAAGAAAACATTATTTTTCCTAAGCCTAAGCGAAACCTAAGAATCAAGATAAAAGTTTAAAAAACTTCAAACCTATTTAAATGCCAAATCATTTTTTACTGCTTAAAGAAAAAAAATATTTATTTTGGAAGATATTATGCCGAAAATATTCTTTCCGGACTTCAAAAGGTTTACAAAAATATTGTAGAAAGCTTTTGAAAACTTTTACAACTCAAAAATAGGCTAATTTCCGTGATATATTGCATAAAAATTACGTAATTCAATTAACAGGGACAAAATTTGCATAATATTAAAAACTACGGTAAGTTACGGTAGATTTTGGACGGAGTCGGAGTCGGAGTCGGTGGAATTTAGTGTAAATACACCAACACCAATTCAAATTGGCTAACAGGAGAAAACTCCGCAGCTGACTCCGCAGCGGAGTTACCTGGAGTGAAATAACCTTTTTTAAGCTTAAGGCTATGCGTTCCTAAGCCTAAGCAAAGCCTTAAAAACAACCTAAACTTTAACAAATAGCTAACCGAAGAAAGTTTAGCATTGTATTTTAGGCTTTGCTTAGGCTTAGGAAGGCGTAGGCTTAAACTCCGCTGCGGAGTCAGCTGCGGAGTTTTCTCCTAATAGCCTTCAAATTCAAATTCCTTTTTTGGGGCAAACACTAAATTCCACCGACTCCGACTCCGTCCAAAATCCACCCGTTCCCAGTAATTATTCCTGCGTAAAAATACCTTCGGTAAAAAAACTTTCGACAACTGACATTCTGGTAAAAATACCATAGGGTATTTTCACATTTGGACCAATTGCCCATCGATCAATTTAGCTTGATTTTTAGGTTTTGCTTAGGTTCAGGACAAATAAGCACTAAGGTCAATCAGTCAGATTGTCAAATTACCCGATGGTATTTTTACCAGAATGTTATTTGTAGGAAAGTCAAATATCGAAGGAATTTTTACGCTGGTATTATTACGTGGGGCCAAATCCACCGTAACTTACCGTAGTTTTTAACATTATGCAAATTTTTTTCAATGCTGACCTAATTACGTAATCTTTCTTCAATATATCATGGAAATTAGTGAGATTTGACTTGTAAAACTTTTAACACCTTTCAACAGTATTTTTAAAAATCGTTTGGTGTCCGGAAAGAATATTTTCGACAAAATATCTTCCAAAATAATTTTTTTTTCTTTAGGCACTAAATTAATAGGCATTTCAACAGCTTTTAAGGTTTTTTTTGAACATTAATCATGATTTTTAGACTGCGCTTAGGCTTAAGAAAAAAAGTTTTTTTATCTTGATATTTGTTCTGCAAAAATTTTTAACATAAAACATCCTTTATATTTTCTACAATAAATATTATAATTTAAAAACCAAAAACCATGAGTGTTACCCTTAGCCATACCCTAAATTAATTTAAAAAATCTGTAATGAAACAAATTAAAACAAAAATCTAAGTCATGTTCTTGTACTAAAATAATAATAGGAAGTTTATCAATTCCTTGAGTATAATTAATTTTAATTTTTTTTTTCATTTTAAATTTACTAAATTTTATGGTTTTTAAGCTTAATTTAATGTTTTTTATTGTGTAATTCACTTTAAAATTATTAATTTTTAAAAATTTACATGTAGAAAAAGCTAAATTGATTCAAAAATTACTTAAATTTCTTTATTTTGTTCGAGTTTCACTTGATTCCGCCCGACCTGCTCAGCAAAAAAATATATAATTTGCAGAAATTTGAGGCGGAGTCGGAGTCGGAATCGGTGGAATTTAGTGTTTGTCTTTTTGGCGCACACATTTAGTAACTGACTTAATTTCGGCCACGCCTTAATTTCGGCCACCAATTTAGGGTGTTAGAAAATTGGCTTATTTTTAAAACACAAAAGAACTAGCACAAAAGTAACTGGATTAATGTTGAATAAAGTGTTTTTACAAAATTTTTTTTATTTTTATTATTCTACATTATCAACATTTTCATACAAAAAGTGAATTTTTTATGATTGTCTTAATTTAAACCTTAAAATATCTTATATTTAAGGCTCAATGTTGTTAATTTTCCTAAAATATCTTATATTTAAGGCTCAATGTTGTTAATTTTCCTGTTTTGATATTTTCTTCAAAATTATTTTGCAATGCGTTTTACTGACTGCGCATTTTAAGATTCCGTTAATTTCGGCCACCTTAAAATTTAGATGAAAGAACCTGCAGTTTTTGCTGTTTTTAAATATCATCGTATTACCGTATTTATAAAGAATTTTTTTGCTCGTTTGACTTTGTTTTGACGTTTTTAAGCCAAAAATAAAAATTGAAGAAAAAATACAAGTTATTAAAACTTTTTTTTAGGTTTTGACATAATTATTTAAAGTCTTGCTAATAAGTATTAAAGTTCGCAAACGGTAAAAATTAAGTTATATGTACCAAAAACAATACCTAAGGGTAAATTTGCAACCTTTAGAAATTTTTATTGTTCGTTTAAGCAATAGTTATGGCCAGTTTTTTGTAGGTGGCCGAAATAAATGGCACGCGCCTTAACTTCGGCCACTTTAAAAAAAAAAGTTTAAACCTTTACTGATTTTTAAGTGTAACAGTAATATTCAAATTTTGCACTGGAATAACAAATATAGCTATTGTTTGATTTTTAGGCCAAATTTTGGCTTCATTGAAAATGCCAAAAAAAATTATTCAAAAAAAATAAAAAAGGTGGCCGAAATTAAGTCAGTTACCCTAATTCCCCCGACTTCGACTCCGTCCAAACTCTACCGTAATCTACCGTAATTTTTAACATTATGTAAATTTTGTTAGTGTTGGTTTCATTACGCATTTTTCGTACAATATGTAATAAAAATATTAGTCAGAGTGTTGTAAAAGCTTTCAACAACTTGCAACAATATTTCAAAAAATGTTTTGGTATCCGGAAAGAATGTTTTTTTTTCATAAAATCTTCCAAAACATTTTTTTTTCTTTTAAGCAGTACATTATTCGGATTTCAAAAGCTTTTAAGCTTTTTTTGCTTTTATCTCAATTTTAGGCTTTGCGTAACCCTTTGAAACTTTGCATCCAAAAAGCGCTGCAAATCCACAAAAGGTATTCCGCCCGTGCTGGTCAGTGGTAAACTCCGCGTCCGCTTCGCGATCGGCGCCTTGTTTAACACTGGGTATCGGTTGCGGAGAATTCCTTCAGCAGATTTCCAGCGAAAACAATCCTAAACTGTTAACTGTCCTAAAAGTTAAAAGAAAATAAACTTTTTTTTGTTTTGAATTTTAAAATGTTTAACTTTTTCCTAATTCCTAAATCATTATGATATTTTTAATTGAAAATCGAAAATAGTATCTTATTTTTTAATTATTTAATACTTAAGAAATTGTGGGTTTTTGGGGATTTTCCGGGATTTAAATTGATAAAATCTCATCGTAATTCTATATATTTTCATTTTTTAAAAAAAAAACAAAAGAAGAATTATTGCTTTCTTTTTTTCCGCGGTAAATTAACTACATGCAAATTATGAGAAAGACCCCCCTGAAAATTTGCTAACAAGATAATTTCTATGATTTTTGTTATTTTAAAAGATGTAATTGTAGTAAAAAAAAAACAAGTTCCTCCTCCTCCACCACACCCAAAAAATTGATGAGAAAAAAAATAGACGTGAGAAATCCTCACTGGCGTGGAGAGAGTGGGGTAACAGGGAGGGGCCAATGCCCCCCGGGCTTTCAAGGGACCGACCCACCACGAGCGCAGCCAATTGGCGCAAAAATAGGCATTCCATTGAAAAAGATGTCCCTTGCTCCCGTATCAGCTTTTATCGGTAACGGTTGTTCCAACACTAATTACTCCTTGTTTGTTTTCTTTGTTCTCTCCTAACACCCCACAAAATTTTTAATTTAAGCCTTAAAAGGGGCAGGGGGCATCAAAAATTAGAGTAGTAAATCTTTTTTTATTTTGTTTTGTTTTTAAAAGAAAATACAACAAAATAAAATAGTTTTAGGTATTTTATTACTAAAAACTACAAATTTTAAAGAAAAATTCAAAAAAATTTCAAAAGAGTATGCAAAAAGCGTTAAAAAGTTTAACTCTGATTTAGAAGAAGAAGTTCTAAAGTCACATGATATAGGTTATTTCTTCAAGTATATAAACAAAAAAATTAAATCCAAAGAATCTATCCCTCAAATCCAAAATGAAAATGGTAGCTTAGAAACAGATGACGCAAAAAAAGCAAAAATTTTTGGAGATTATTTTAGCTCCATTTTCACCATAGATGATAATAGTTTACCAAATTTTGAGCCTAAAATATTTAAAAAAATTGAAAATATAAATTTCACAGTAAGAGATGTTTTGAAATTTTTGAAAAAATTGCCTAATAAATTATCTCGCTCACCTGATAGCATACCAGCATTGTTTTTAAAACGTTTAGCCAAAGTATTAGCAGAACCTCTTTCAATAAAAATTTTTCAAAAATCATTTAATGCTGGTAAACTACCTTATAAATGGAAAATGGCGTTAACTACCCCTGTACACAAAAAATGTTGTAAATGTCAAAAAGAAAATTATCGTCCTATTTCACTTACTTGTTTTTCTTGCAAAATAATGGAGCAAATTTTAAAATTTGAGCTTTCTATCTTTTTTGAAACAATATTATCTCATCTTCAGCATGGTTTTAAAGATAAAAGCTCAACAATTACACAACTCCTAGATTCTTATAATGATTGGACCTTAGCAGTTAATGATAAAAAATCTATTGATGTTGTTTATTTAGATTTTGCAAAGGCTTTTGATACTGTATCACATCAAAAGCTTTTGTATAAACTAAGTAAATATGGGGTATCTGGCAAGCTTTTAAAATGGTTGGAAGCTTTTCTAACAAATAGAGAAATGAAAATTGTAATTAATGATTCTATTTCATCAGCATATAAAGTCACTAGCTCGGTACCACAGGGTTCAGTTTTAGGACCATTCTTATTTTTAGTTTACATAAATAATTTTGTGGACTGCGTTCAAAATTCTGAAATAAGACTGTTTGCAGATGATGCAAAGGTCTACACAAGTTTTTTAGAAGAAAATGACAATAGAGATAAATTACAAGAAGTCTTGAAAATTACTAAATAAAGGGTGTCTTGCCGGGTTTTTTTAAAGGTTGGAGCCTTTTTTTAAAAAAGAGAAAAAGAAATTTTTTTTTTTTGTTTTTTTTTTTTTCCGTATATAAACTCTTTCCCCCTGTCCCAAGGGTTTGATTTTTAGGCCATTTTTTTTTTTATTTTACATAAATAATTTTGTGGACTGCGTTCAAAATTCTAAATAAGACTATTTGCAGGTGGTGCAAAGGTCTACACAAGTTTTTTTAAAAAAAATGACAATAGAGATAAATTACAAGAATGATCTGAATAGAATAGCTAAATGGGCAAATAACTGGCAACTTAGTTTATCAGAGAATAAGTGTGAAGTTTTACATATTAACTGTTTAAATAATGAAAATAAGATGGATTATTACTTAAATAACAAGAAATTACCTACAACTAATCTAATTAAAGACTTAGGAATTTATATGAATAAAGACTTAAAGTTTTCATATCACTGTCAAAAAATAGCTGCAAAAGCGATGAAAACATCCAACTTAATTTTTAGATGTTTCAAATCAAAATCCATTAAAAATTATCTTTCTGCATATAAGAGCTTTGTACGCCCAACTGTGGAATATGGAAGTGCTGTGTGGAACCCTTATATGGTGAAAGATAAATATTTACTGGAAAAAGTACAAAGATCATTTACAAAAAGAGTTTTTAAAATATGTAACTTAAAAGATACTGACTATGAAAGCAGACTGCGTATACTTGGTATTGAAACTTTGGAAAAACGTAGAGAAATAACAGATATGATTGAAACATATAAAATCATTAATGGTCTTGTAAACTTAAATCCCAACAAATACTTTGTTTTTAATGCAAATTTTACAAGAGGTCATTCAAAAAGAATAAAAATCCAACATACTCGTGTTAATTGTAGAAAGTTTAATTTCTTTAATAGAGTCCCTCAGAAATGGAACTCGTTAAATAACAGCCAAGTAAGCGCCAAATCATTATCTCAGTTCAAAAAATTTCTAAGATTATAAACCTCCTAAAAATCTTCTTGGTAGTGAAATGACTAAATGAAGAGCTTTGTTTACAACAAGCCTTTAGTCATTAATTTCTAGCAAGCCAGGACTTCTGTAGTGATTATTCTTCTTTTGTATTTTATTGTGTTTTTGTAATTTGTAACCTAACTGGGTTGCATTTTCATATTTTACACTAACTGTTCTTTTTGTTTTCTTATGCTAGAAATAAAATCTTCTATTCTATTCTAAAAAAAACATTCTTTTTGACCTCAAAACTTAAGTTTGAGAGGCAGTTAGAAAAGTCATTTTTAAAACATTTTTTCTTCAGTTTTCCAAAATCAGGGAGGGGGGTAAGGGGGTCACCCCCCCTCCCCCCCGCCTGGGGGGGGGGGGCGGCCCCCCCCCCTTGGGGGGGGGGGGGGGGGGGGGCCCCCCCCCCCCCCCCCCCCCCCCATGCCCGCGTACCGTCACGACCCACAAAAGCGGGAGGGGGGGGCGGGAGACGAAGGATGTTTGTCACAGTTGACTTCTGCTGTCAGTAGTCTGGAACTAGCAAGTCCGGGGCAAGCCCCGCTTTGTAAATCTTGGCCAAGGTATTTTCACGTTTTTAACGAGTTAAATAGTACAAGTTCCATACGTCATACGTGTACCAAAATTCGATTTGACCGATTCAATAGTAATTACAAATTGTAAAACATCTTTATAGCCGGCTAACGCTGTTTCACTCGACTTTTCGGTCGAAGGTTAAGCCTGCAAGTTCCTAAGCCTAAGCGGCGCTAGGAAAAAATGCATTCTGCATAATATCTTCGGAAAGAATCTCTTCTGCAAAAATAACTTTTGCAAAAATACATTCCAGTCCAGTAAAATATCGGCTACGTCGCATTTCCCCAGAAAAATAGTCTCGATTCCGAGCGACTGACCCAAAATAACTTCGGAAAAAATAACTTCTCGCCGTGCGTCGCGGAAGATATTATGCTGGAAGCATAGGTGGGCAGCCTCTCGGATTTTGGGGGGGGGGTATAGGGGGGGGGGTCAAATTTTAGGGGGGGTGTCCAGCAAGACCCAAATTTTGAGGGGGGGTGTACCCAATATTTCCGCGCTGCCTTAAAATGAGCTTAAAACGCGTAAAAAAACGTAAAACAAGCTTATAAATGCTTTAAAACTGTGTAAGATTAAAATAAGACCTTATTGCAACTTATAAATTTTATTTTTTAATTCTTTTAATAATAATGTGCAAGGGCGCAGTCAGGATTTCATTTCAGGGGCGTCGGTCTGGGGGGGGGGAAAGAAAAAGTGTTGTCAAAGCGGCGCGAAGCGCCGCCGCCTGCGCCGCGTAGCGGCGCCAGCCGACGCGAAGCGTCGGCCGGGGGGTCTGGTGGGTGCCCCCAGCCGCCGGAGGTGAAATTTTTTTAAATATGCACTAAAAACGGCTTAAAAATCGTCTCCTGGTGATCGCGTGAACATACATTTTACTTTTGTTTTTTTACCTAATTTCTACATAATTTTCTGTGATCTTAAAAATTCAGTCAGGGGGGTTCGGGGGGAACAATGCCCCCTGGAGGAGAAAATTTATAATTTGAGGCGTTAAAATACACTAGAAACTTTAATTCCAAATGATACTAATTACAAAATTTAAGGTTTTTTATAGCTATATTATACATTTATAACATGTGTTTAAAACAACGTTAAAAAAAAGGATAATAGTGTTTATAGTAGTTTTATTAAACATGTATGCCTAACTACTGAATGGGATAATCGAATTTCAATTGAAAAACTAAGATAAATTGCCAATTTAAACTGCCCGCGTAGCGGGGGAATTTAAAGGTAATAAAAGGTAATGAACGGGGAAATAAGGTAATAAACACTCCGCGCGAAGCGCGGAAAAATTTTTTAGTCCTTTTATAACACTTAAAAATTTTTCTTTGGGAGGCAAATTTGGGGGGGGGGTGTCCCCGACTACCCCAAATTTAAGGGGGGGTGTCAGCAAAATCCGAAATTTTTGGGGGGGGTATAACCCCCCCCCCACCCCCCCCCCCTGCCCACCTATGGCTGGAAGGTATTCTCTCCGCCCTTCAAGAAATAAATCGACGAGTGAGACGCGCAGCGAAATTAAAATAAAACAATCTTATAATTTAAAACATTGCCAACTATGC
>JASAMX010019316.1:0-12563 GCA_030248175.1 Microlaimidae sp. YZB2_3 | reverse complement strand
GCTTGTTTCACAATCAACTTGTGAGAATAATTATCTGGATTTTTTGTTCACAAACGATATAGAAATTTTTAATAATGTCACTGTGCACCAAGTTTTTCACAATCAGACCATATTTTATCTAAATTAATTTTAAAATATTTTACAGTCCTAAGAATAATATTCAAAACTGCACCTGATTTTTTAAAAGCAGATTAATGATATGCTAAGTTTGTACTTATCTACAATCAACTGGAAAATTTTTTTTGAGGAATGTGGCACAAACAGTAGAAAATGCTTGGCAGAAATTCAAAGATATTTTGCTGTTAGGAATTAATAGACATGTTCCCGCAAAAAGTTATTCTACAAACAAGAAAAAAATGTACAATATCCAATCCATATAAGAAAACTACAAAATCAAAAGAACGAAAGATGTGCAAAAGGTTCAGCAAAATAACTGCATAAGCGTAATTTTTATTGTAGATGAAAAATCAAGATGGTGTGGGTTGGTAAATACCATGTTGGCCAACTTCCCAATATTTGGTGGATTAAAATTTGGTCATCATCATTGGTAAAAACGGAAGCAAAGTAATTTTCAAAAAGTTCGACTTTTTACAACTCTTCAGTTACAAAAGTCCCATCGTCTCTTTTAATTGGTAGGATAGCTTGTTTTGTTTTAATTTTACTATTAACAAATTTATAACAATGGTTTAAACCCCCTGCATTTAGAATTTTTGTTTCTTTATTAGTGTAAAAATTTCTGACTTTATTTTTGTATACTTTGCAAATTTTTTTTGTACTCTGATCTTGATTTTTCATCAATATTACGCTTATGCCAGTTTTTTCTTTTGATTTTGTAGTTTTCTTATATGGATTGGATATTGTACATTTTTTTCTTGTTTGTAAATAACTTTTTGCGGGAACATGTCTATTAATTCCTAACAGCAAAATATCTTTGAATTTCTGCCAAGCATTTTCTACTGTGCCACATTCCTCAAATAAAATTTTCCAGTTGATTGTAGATAAATACCAACTTAGCATATTATAATCCGCTCTTTAAAAAATCAGGTGCAGTTTTGAATCTTATTCTTAGGACTGTAAAATATTTTAAGATTAATTTCAGATAAAATATGGTCTGATTGTGAAAAACTTGGCGCAACAGTGACATTATTAAAAATTTCTCTATCGTTTGTGAACAAAAGATCCAGATAATTATTCTCACAAGTTGATTGTGAAACAAGCTGATACATACCTAGCTCAATAAGAAACTCAAACCAATTATTTTCATTTTGCGTGTTGAAGTTTTTTCTATGAAGACCAAACTACCCCTGGCAGATTGAAATCTCCAGTTAAAACAATGGTTCCTACAAAGTTTTCTGTTAAGTTCCTAATTAGCTCAAATATTAGATTGTCTTTTTCTATGCTAGTACTAGTTTTTTTATAAATAATAATGAATCTCAGTTTAGAAGACTTCTGTAGAAACATGTCAACCGCTACTAGTTCTATTACATCATACTTTTCCTTAATTTTAACTTCAACTAGTCTAAAAAAATTTTTAATTAATAGAACTACTCCACCTCTTTGCCGCTGCTGTCGATCCCTTCGATAAACATTAAATTTTTTGTTTTTGATAATCATTGCGTTTGAAGTTGTTTCAGTGAGCCACGTTTTACAAATAAAGCAGATATCAACAGCACTATAGATACGACTATCTCCTGAAATCAGAACATCAAGCGCGTCTAAAAAGTTAGCAAGGCTTCTTGCATTTATACACAAAATTTTTATACTAGGTATAAGCTTTAGTTTACTATAATGGTAATTAAGTCGCGAAATATCCTATTTTGAAACCTTTAGGGTAGCCTTGAGAATGATGTAAAAAAAGGATCATCATCATCAGAATACCAAAGTGAAACCTTTTTGTTTTGCTCTCTTAGCTCCTAAAGTTTGCCAAGCAACTCTTTTTGACAGACTCTCCGTTCCTCAGCCAAAGACAGCCTTACATAAACTTTGTCATATTTGATGGAATCCCTTAGGCGACCGCCTGAATGAACTAACTTATTACAAATATGTTTGTTAATTAACCTAATTTTCAGCAGCCTGGACGGTCGCTAGCTCTTCCAATATGACAAATTTCAATAGGGTCGATGACTTCACCTGAATTATATAGTATCAATAGTTTTTAATAACCCAGCCACGTTTTCCTTTTTCCTGTTATCATTCTCCGGAAGGCCAGAAACAACCAGCCTTGTCTCATGTTTTTTTGGACCTCCATGCGCTTGAAATAAGTGTCCATCATAGGTATCAATCAAACGATTGAAGACCTTTTTGCACTCTGCAAACACCAGTTCATATCAACACCAAAAGCCCATGCCTCCTCCATCTGGGCGAGCCTCTCCTCCAAATCCACCAACTTCTGCTGCAGAGCCGCATTCTCCGCTTCTAGCCTGGCGATTTGATCTTCCTTCTTACTTGTTCTGGTTGAAGACATTTTGTGATTTTAACGTCAGTGGGATAATAACCAATTGAGAATTACGCGACAGCGACCAGAAATCAGCAACTTAGTACTTGGGTTTTAAAAGGTTGATTTTAATACACAAATAAAAAATGAAGTTTTGGTGTTATAGCTCACAAATATAATAGTGTTTTTGTGTTTGTGTGTAAACAATAATAGTGTCTTGTCTTTATATTTATTTGAATAGGATGTGTTACCATAGATGAACACGGTCAAAAAGCTAGGGGGGGTGTTTACCCCGGGTAAATGACATTTCAAAATCTAGGAGGGGGTCCTAGGGGGGGGTCGACCCTAGCCTTCTAACCCCCCTAGCCTTCTAGGGGGGGGGGTCGACCCGGGATGGAAGATTTTAAAACCTAGAAGGGGATCAGGTGGGGTCCAATTTTAAACCATTAAATGTTTAATAATAGTTTTTTTATAAGATAATGCTACATTTTATTGAATAAAAAGCGATATTTAGGTATGAAAAGGGTGTAAAAACATGAATTTGTGTTAAAAATTCACGTTTTTGAAAGAAAATTTAGTATAAAAAAATTACTTAAAATTTTCTCGAGAGGGGAGGAGGGGGTCAGATTTCAAAAAAATTTGAATTCTAGAGGGGGGTCAGGGGAAAAAAATTTGAAAATTTGGGGGGCGGGCCCCTCCCCTGGATTTTTTTCTAGGGGGGGGGCCACGGGGGGGGCCCCCCCCGCCCCCCCCCCTGGGGGCGGGCAAAATTTCGAGGCTAGGGGGGGGGGTGGACCCTACCCTACCCCTTTTGTTCATCTAAATGTGTTACGAATTTCACAATATTGAAGCATATACTACTCGTTTATAGGCTTGAAAAATATATCCTAAAAATTTTTAACTAAAAAATTATTGCTATTTTTATTTTTTTGCTTTTATATACTAAAAATGGCACATATCTAATGGAATTATTTGTATTGTATAAAACAAATTTAGTTGGAAGTTTTTTAAAGGAGCACTGTCACAAATAAAACTTATATTGCGGCCAGAATGAACCACTTCATTCATAGTTGGCCGATTGGGCTAAAATTTGAAGATGATGTAGCGTTGTTCCCAAGAGATTTACATACAAACTTTAAGTTAGATGTTTTGCATTAAATAAGCAGTCTGTTTCAGGCACCATAGAACACCGGTGCAGAAAAATGGACTATTCGTTTAATTCAGAACATACCTATTTCAAAATTGGAGTAAAAGTTTCTTGGGTTTATGTTCGATGGAGCCGAAAATAATAATCGCTAAAACCGATACCTAAGCCTAAGCGAAGCCTAAAAAAAGGTCAAATTTTTTTTCGAAACCTCTAAGTTTCCCACTTACGGCTCTAAAGACCCCGTACCGTTTCTTGGCACTAACGCTACATCATTTTCAAATTTCAGCCCGATCGGTGAAGGATCAAAGGGTTAGGTAATTCCGAGCGCCATAAGAGTTGGATTTGTGACAGTGCTTCTTTAAAGGGTTCAGCCAATAGCTGATTGGTAGGGAGGGAAAGCTGTAAGCATATCCTATTTGGACTATTAAAATCGTTGTGAGATGAATAATTACATGGTTTGGAGCCGAAAATAATAATCGATGGAGCCGAAAATAATAATCGCTAAAACCGATACCTAAGCCTAACGCTACATCATTTTCAAATTTCAGCCCGATCGGTGAAGGATCAAAGGCTTAGGTCATTCCGAGCGCCATAAAAGTTGGATTTGTGACAGTGCATCTTTAAAGGGTTCAGCCAATAGCTGAGTGTTAGGGAGGGACAGCTGTAAGCATATCCTATTTGGACTATTAAAATCGTTGTGAGATGAATAATTACATGGTTTGCATTGTTTGCTCTCAGGTGTTTTTACAAAATTATAGTAAAAAATAGTACAAAGAATGTTGTATTGGTACGATTTGCTAGTAATGACCGAAAGATTTTATATTTATTTGTGCTAAATAAATATTTATTAATTCGTAGAAAAAATGAATATTCGGACGTCTAAAAATGACATCCTTACCAAAAATATCAAATACTAACAGACGGACCAAGAGTTTTATTTAACAACCCAAAATTATAAGTTTCAGAATGAAACGTTTCCATCCACAACGAGCAAGGATCTGATTAGATTTTAGAACACGATATTAATTAGTTTTTCCGCACTCTTTGAGTGTTGAAAATAAAACGCAAAACTTAAAATTCGCTATTATGCTAGAATTTTAAAAGTGCAAGGTTCTGACTAGGATATGAAACTTTTTTTGTGAAAAACACTTTTTTGAAAGCATTTTAGATTCATTTAAAAAAACATTCAAAATTACGATTAGCGGTATGCTAGAATTTTAAGCAGAGAAGTATTGGCATTTTAACCAAACAATATTCTAATTCTGAAACTTGACATTACGAACTTCGAATGGTTTCATTCTTAATTATTTACGGGAGAATTTACGGTACATAATTATTTATTTATTTACGGGAGAATTTACGGTACATAATTTTAAAACCATTAGGAAATTAAAACGACCGTTTAAAATATCAAAACTATAGTCTCACTAAATGTGCTAATAAAACACTCTTGAATAAAAAAAACATTTATTTTCATAAACACAAAAATTTACCAAATACAGAAAACATAAATCCTCAAAAAACAAGAACAATAACTAAATAGAATTTAAAGCGTCATAGAAGTGTTTTTAAACCGCTTTTTTTTCATTTTTGACTTTATTTCGCTTCATCATAGATTTTGTGGAACTTTCAATTTGAAGCCGCACGCCATTTGGTGTTTCTATGATTTCTTTTAATTTAGTGTCTCGCTCGACAGTGCATTTAATAAAAACAAACTGTATGCAATATGTTACGATCACATTTCCCTTCGAATTCTGTTAATAATTCGTCAATTTCATTATCGAGATCCTCTGAGCTTTCTAGCTACAACAAAAGAAATAATATACATAAAATAAGTTATTTTTGGGACTACTGGGAACGGTTGGGCTTATAGGTGAGAAAGGAGGGGGGGGAGGAGGAGGCAGGGTGGGGTCCACACCGCCATAGTCTCAAAATTTTTGGACCCCCTCTTAACGAAAATCCAGCACCTCCCACCCCCCAATTTTTTGAATTGTTTACCCCTGACCCCCCTTTATAATTTGAAATTCGACCCCTCCCTCCTCGGGAAAGTTTTATGTAATTTTTTATACTAAATTTTCTTCCAAAAACGTGCTTTTTTAACACATATCCATGTTTTTACACCTTTTTTACACCAGAATACCGCTTTTTATTCAATAAAATGTAGTATTATCATATAAAAAGAACAATTATTAAAGTTATTAAAGTGTAAAACTGTTTTGTTTTAGACAACGGACCCCACCTGACCTCCCTCTAGATTTCAAAATTTTGCAACCCGGGTCGACCCCCCCCCCTAAAAAGCTAGGGGGGGGGGTGCGGACCCCCCTCCTAGAATTCAAAATTTGATTTACCCCAGGTTTACCCCCACCTGCCGGAACCGTTCTCACCTGTGGCTGGACTCGGGCTTTAGCAAGCATAGCAGAACAGCCTTCTGGATTTTTTTTTGGGGGAGGGTGGAGTGGGGGAGGTGGGAGATACCCTTAATATCCCAATTTCGTAGTTATTAGTACTGGGACTCTCCGACTCCAGGAGCGAGGAAGTTTTTATTAACCCCAAATTTTACTAGCTGAATTTTTTAGGTACCTAACTAGTATTCACAAAATTTTCGGTGTTACATTTAACAACAAAAATTTATAGTTAAAAATTTTTTTAAAACAAAAATAACTTCTTTTTTTTAGAGCAGAAGCGGGCCGGCTATGGATATTCCATAAACTTAACACTAAGGCGAGGTACTAAACTCAACACTTCACGGTAGGGCGAATTCCTTCCTACTAAGCGCAGACTTTTAGAGAACTGGTGTGAGATCATAACTCACATAAACTCGCACTATTTTGCTAAAAATCAGCACGAAAAATGAGGCTTTGAACCAAAATCCTATACTAGCAACACTGTTGATATAGTATTTTGGGCGGTCAAATGGGTTAAGGCACCTATTGTCGGCCCAATGAGGCTATAAAAAACCTTAATTTGTTTTAAAATAAAGTTTAATTGACAAGTGTAGTGTGTAGACAATATAACATACTAAATTAAAACAAGATTAGAGTTAATAAATACCAAGGTACAAAGCTCGCAGACAAAAAAGGCACCAATGGTAGCTTCTTCGTGATTATCTTGAATGTCGATATTGATTATGTGTACAAGAGATCCTTCTTCTTCAATTCTATCCGGATTTCCAAAATATTCAGTCACCTAATAATAGTCAAACCTTATAATATGATTGTGATAATATGTTTAAAAAGTTTGTCTAGACAAAAATCAGGAAAAATTTGAAAAAAATACCTCGCTGAGGGAACGGTCTATCGAAACATAAAAAGTGATAATACGCCGGCGCCACTTTTCTACTAAAGTAGCACATTTGTGGCAGATTTATTCTGATACAACTATCATCTAAAACAACCCTTTCGCTTAATAATGTAGGGTAGTGCATTTAATTTCGGCACTTTTTTGTTTTTCCGATGTAACTTTTCACTGTATGGCCCGATTTTCATGTTTGATAGCTCATTTTGAAGCTTTCACGATACTGCGTTGCGTCAAAAAAGTTTCACTGTACGTAAGTAGTTTTTTTACTTAATTAAATCAGTTTTTAAAAAATAGAAAATTGCCGAAATTAAATGTGTGCATTTAATTTCGGCACTTTACAAACAATCGATTGTTTCTCAGTCAAAAAATCATCATTTTCAAAAATTTAAAAGCTTATCATTATCTCCAGACAGTTTTCTTTAATTTAAGCTTCTATTTGTTGTTCAACGTGTAACTGGCAAAAAGTTACAGCTAATGCCAAATGGTATCAAAATGCGGAAAATTTAAGAAAAAAGTGCATTTAATTTCAGCACTTTTTAAAAGAACCCCCTTAATCGAGTTTAAGTGCAGTGCTATGACCCCTACACATTTCAACGTTGTCTTTTAACTATTTACAACTACAATTTAACACCCGACCACTTAATTCAACCCATGTGTGCCGAATTTACACTATTTTATTTTATAACGATTGCTCACCACAGACGTAACGTAGAACCACGGGACCTAAAATTCGGAAAATAGACTAAATTTTACCAGGACAGTTTAGCTTTTAAACCAATTTATTGCGTAATCATGTCAGGAAATGCTCATGTTCTAAAAACGAGTAACAATTTTATTTTTTATAAATCACACAATTTCACATGAAAATATCATAACATAACAAATAAAAAGCTCACGAAAGTAATCTATATATAATTAGCTTTCATTTGAGCTATCAAACGTCGTATTCCGTCCAGGATTACCAAAGATATAGTCCGAAATCAAAAATGCCCTATTTGGAAAAGTGCCGAAATTAAATGCACTACCCTACTAGCTGCTCAGTAATAGACAAAACTTTAAAGTTAAAAAAGTTTTATGATCAATTTAATTACTAATATTTTTTAAACTGAATTATAATGCCTTTTAAACTAGATCGAAGTTTAAAAAGTTTTATGATCAATTCAATTACTAATATTTTTTAAGCTGAATTTTTTTTGTTATGGGGCGGTGATTTTGGTTTGTTGGTTGGTTGGGGTTTTGGGGGGGTGGGGGGGGGGGTGGAGTTGTGGGTGTGTGGGGTGGGTTGTGGTGGGGTTTGGGTGTGTGGGTGGTGTGTTGTTGGTTTGGGTGGTTTGGTTGTGTGGGTGGTTGTGGGTGTTGGTTGTGTGTTTGGTGTGGTTGTTGTTGTTGGAGTGGTGGGTTTTGTGTCTGTGTTTGTGTGGGTGGGTGGCGCGGATATGGGGGGAGGGGAGGGGGGGGTTGTGTTGTGATTTTTTGTGTTTTTTATTATCGCTTGCGTTCTCCCTCTGTCATTTTTTGTTTTCGTGGTGTTGTGAGATCGGGGAAGAGGGGGAAGCTGAATTATAATGCCTTTTAAATTAGAAAGATTGAAATTTAATTTCAATCCTTCAAACAGTTTAGTAAAAGTAACTAAAATGTTACACTTTAAAGTAAAGTAAAAATAATTTTAATAGTTTGTACCGATTGGTTTAAAAAATATAATATACTTTCTTACAGCAAAACAGTACTTATGTGGAATTTCGGCCAGGCCTTAATTTCGGCCACCAGTTTATGGTGCTAGAAAATTGGCTTATTTTCAAAACATAAATAACTAGCACAAAAGTAAACCGGATAAATTTTGAATAAAGTGCTTTTGCAAAGTGTGTTATTCGTATTATTCTCCATTATGAACATTTTTATACAAAAGGGATTTTTTGTGAGTTTCTCGATTTTAGTTTTGTGTTTAAGGTCTCTCCGGACAGTTTTCTTAAGTATGGAAAATCGCGATTTTTGGCATACGAGATGTCGCTAAATACAGAAATGTTTCTATAAAAAACTTAATATGGGTGTTAAAAAGGCAAAAATACCACGATTATGAAGTGCACGTTCATTATATTGTTGGTAAAAATCAAATTGCAACAAAAATTTTTTAAAACCCTTAAAAAATATTCACTACTCAGTACTTATTAAAAAAATACTTCCAATAAAGAAGAAATGTTACCTTTTTTACGAACATAAAAAGTAATGGAAATATTTTTGGATTTATGGTTTAATATACGTTTTTCTGTAAAAAAATGGGGGTTAATTTCTTCAAAATTTCGGCGAAATTTAATTTGGTGAAATTTAGAGCCCCTGTAAAAATATATAATTTTTAAATTGCCATAAAAGCTCTCGTGCTGTTAATCTGTTGTGTGTGTATATTTTAGATTTAATAAAGGCCTTGGGTTTATAAACGCCTTTCAGATCAGTTGAGCAGATGGCTATGTGGTGCAGTCGGTAGCCTATCTCCCACTGTAAAAAGTTTTGAGGTCGAGAAACTGTGAACTCCCACTGTGAATTTTCACAAATTCCTACTGTGAACATATTTTCATTGCCACATTTTTATTTAATATTAATATTTATTTTTGATTTATTATAATTTTTTCAATTTTTTCAATGAATCAAAACAAAAAAAATACTTGTAAATATTTAAACCGCATTTGTTTCCTACTTTTTGCCGCTCATTCGAATTTTCGTCGTTGGGATATTTTAAAAAATTATAATGTTCTATAATTACAATAATAATAAAATACAATTTATGTGAGCAAAAAAATAATTTTTGTTCTGTATTTTAACTGGTTTTTTTATTGAGCGCTGTAAAATAAAAACTGCCATGAGAGGGGGGGGGGGGAGGGGGGGGGGGGGGGGGCGACCCGCCCCCCTGGCCTCGATTTTGGGGCCCCCCCTCGAAAATCTGGCCCCCCCCAATTTTCGAGTTTTTTTCCCCCGGCCCCCCCTCTGGTTTTTGATTTGTGCCCCCCCCCCCCCCCCCCCGGGGGAAATTTTGGGTCCTTTTTTATACTTATTTTCTTCCAAAGCGAATTTTCTTCACATATTCATGCTTTTACACCCTTTTTATACATGAAGCATATGTGTATTATTTATAGATATTAGGTATATATTGTATATATATAGAATATTTTATATAGTTATGATTGTTTAGAGCTGTTCTTCGGGGGCCAGCCGGCCCCTCCTCTCCCTTTGAATTTATAAGTTCCCCCCCCGGGTCGACCCCCCCCAAAAAGGGGGGGGGGGGGGACGGACCCCCCTGAAAAAAAAAAAATATATATCCCCCGCAAGCACCCCCCCTAGCTTCCCCGACCGTGCTCACCTATGGCCATGAGAGACCTTAAACTGCATCAAATTTAGAACGAGGCAGTATATAACCTTAAAATAACTTCCTATTTAAGGCTCAAAATGGTTAATTTTCATTTTTTGATATTTTCTTCAAAAGCACTTTGCAATGCGTTTAACTAATTTCGCATTTTAAGATTCGGTTGCCGGATTTTTTCGTTTTGAATTTTGGGAGAGAAAATTTTCTTTCTTAAATATTAATACAGAAGCTTTCCTGATGCCTTCCAAAAGCATATTAATATTCAAAAAAACCAAATTTTCCCCGCTTCGCGGGTAGTTTAAATTGACAATTTATCTTAGTTTTTCGATTTCAAATCGATTTTTCCCCTCAATGGTTAAGGATAGATGTTAAATAAAACTACTATAAACACTATTAACCTTTTATTAACGTTTTAAACACATGTTTTAAATGTATAGGGATAAAAAACTTGAAATTTTGTATTATCATCTGGAATTAAAATTTCTAGTGTATTTTAGTGCCTTAAATTAAAAATTTTCTCCCCCGGGCGGTAGTCTGCCCCCTCCCGAACACCCTTGACAAGGGGCTCTGCCCCTTGACCCCGCTGGGGGGCTTTCGCCCTCCAAACCCCCCATTTCTGGAGGACTGCCGCCCCCAGACCCCCTCACGGTTAGTATATACCCTCAAGACCCCTTCCCCGAAATGAAATTCTGTGCACGCCACTGGTTGAGTGAACTTATAGGCCTTCTTAACTTTTGTAACGTCTTTTTGATAATTTGGTTTATTTAAACGTTTTTTTGTGTTTTAGGCTTTTGTTTTTGTTTTTTTTTTAACCTAAAAGGTGGCCGAAATTAAGGCGGATTCTGTTTTTTTGGTGTTTTTTGGCTAAACATATAAAAAACTTTATAGAGTGGAATAAAATCTTAACCAGGCTTTCCTCAAAGTTAATTGGTTTTAACAAAAGCCATTTTATGTTGAAATTTCTTTTCACGCCAAAAAATTCAACAAAAAACATAGGTTATTAAAACTTGTTTTTTTAAGGTGTTTACATAATGATTGAAAGTCTTGCTAATAACTATAAAAGTTTGCAAATATGAAAAATAAAGTTGTATGTACCAAGAACAATACCTACGGTTAAATTTGCAACCTTTAAAAATATTTATTGTTCAGTTTAGCAATAGTTATATTATAGCCATAGGTGAGAACGGTCCGGGCAGCTAGGAAGGTGGTTACCCGGGGTAAATTGAATTTCCAATTCTAGGGGGGGTCCCAGGGGACTCCGGACCCCCCTAGCTTTTCAGAGGGGTGTCGACCTGGGGTGCGAAATTTTGAAACCTAGAGGGAGGTCAAAAGCAAAACAGTTTTAAACCCTAATAACTTTAATAATTGCTCTTAAATAGGATATACATTTTATTGAAAAAAGCGATATTCTGGTGTAAAAACATGAATATGTGTTTGTGTGGTTTGTGGCAGGCTGCCGCCAGAGGTGTTGGCCGCTTAACGCACACCGATTCACCTCTCTCTGACAGCAGCACCTTAGTACATTAGTATAAAAGGAGGGACTAGATATAAATAAAACCAAACTTGTGGCAGGTTTTTTGTAGAGGGTTAGTAGGGGTTAGTAGAAGTTAAAAAAACTTAATAAATATATTTTCTAAAGTTTATAATTGTAAGGAGTACAGATAAATCAGAGTCCCTATTAGTTGTTTATACACCGGTGGAACTCCAGGCGTTTAGGCTTGACGCATTCTTAGATTCAGTTTTGTTCTGCTTAATCTTGCCTGAGAATTAAACAAAATATTTGACTTGACCTGAAAAACTAAAAAGAAAATAAAAACATATAGCCAATGAAACACACAAAAGTACACAAAATTATAATAAGATAGAAACCTACCTGTCACTGCCTGCAGAGGAAAAAGCAAGAAAGAATACAAACATACAATACATGTTCATTCAAGCCAAAAATGCAAAAAATAGAGTAAAATTGCATATACTTGAGCACAAAACACACACACATAAACAAGCGCAAATAAACAACCAGAAATACACCATAAATGCACCCTAAATACCAATATTACCCTTATAATTACGCAATACGAATACATACATGGAACAAACAAGCGCACATACACACACACACACACACACACACACACACACACACACACACACACACACACACCCATGAGCGCATGTATAGATAGACACAGATAAACAAACACTACCGCGTAAGCACAAGCCCAACCACACGCACACACACAAACACACACACACACACACAAACAACACACACATGCACGCACAAACACACACAAATACACACACACACACGTACACGCGCACAGAGACACACA
>JASAMX010019315.1:0-36862 GCA_030248175.1 Microlaimidae sp. YZB2_3 | reverse complement strand
CAATTATTTAATAAAAAAATTAAATTACACAGCACTAATTTGAGGTTAAATATTCATGATTATTAACCTTTCTCCATAACAGCCTCGGTTACCATGGTAAAATCATCGTTCCATCAAAGTAAAACATTCGTCGCACAGTGCTGTGGTTTTGCTCTGATCATTGCGATGCGCAAACATTACCGCGTTTAATTCTACCTATCACCTATGTCATACATTGTTGAGACCGAAAAGAATAATTATTGCTGAGCATGCAGCACGTTGAAGCGCACATTTTATTTGCGCACCAGGCTTTGAAATGTTTAAAGTTGGTGCGGATTGAATATAGGTTAGCAATTGTTTAAAATTTCAACCAGGTATACAGTATAACGTTTCATCTAGGTATGTCCTAGGTGATACGTAGAATGTGCAGCAGTGAAATTTACGAACCACAACAGTTGGACAAAGATATCGCCATTCTAGGATGAAGGATACCTTAGTAACTGAGAAAAAGGCGATTACAGGAACGGGTTAATCAACCATAGTTGTTTGATTTTTTAACAAAATCTTTTTGAATCAGAAAAAATAAACCATGAAAATATCCGTTTTTACAAAAAAAATTTTGCACTTAATTGCGCAAATTGCACATGTGCGACTTTAACAGCAAAAATATCCAATTTTCTGTTATTTATCTTTTCATGCACAGCTATATCTAACGGAGTGTTAGTTGTTTTTTGCATGAAAATTCATACTTCTACTAACGAAAGTCGCCTTACAAAAATACACGAATTTTAACTGTACCAAAAAGGTTGGTCGAGAGAAGCAGTATTAAGCATACACAAAAATTGGCGTTCAAAAATTTTACCTGAAATTTTTTGGAGTTCGCTTATTGTACATTTAAGTCCCAATTTTATATTTAATTCTTCCAACTGATCTATTGAAGGTGATTTAAAACTCATTTTGTTATTTCTTTATGAAGCAAAACTTTACCCACAAGACTTTAACTAAATGTTTACATAACAAATAGGACGGAAGTCGTTTGTTACATTACAAACTAAATAGTAGGTTATTATTTTTTTATTTTAAATTTCAAGCAACGATAAGAGATGCAAAAACAGTTTAACTTTCTTTAATTGTTTACTAAACAAATAAAATTTTGTTGAAGTTGTAAAGCCATATATTGTTCCAATTTTCTTTGAAATTAAACTTTCTAGATGGAACATAAAAAGCAGGCACATAATTATAAACTGTGCTCTGTCTTTTCATATTCACATCAGCAAGTTATTTGTATCCCACGATGAAGTAATCACCAGAACTGCCACATAAGCTTTATAAGGCGACTATTAAACGCGTTATAACAGCTAATATGAACAGCCTGTGATATTAAGCTAAAGTAGTTGAAGCTGAAAATAAAAATATATTATTAACTTATACATCACTGCTATCTCAATTTGTACAAACAATTGCAAACTAATGCTTGCCAGTGATTTAAAAACTACACTTAAGCAAACACTGAATTCCACAATGCTGCACAAAGGATTCCACCAAAAGTCAAGGATGCAATACGGATTTCAATACATCAACATAAAGCTCCTTGTCCCCAGTGGGTTCCAATTGGCGTTTCGTGCATTAGTCTTAAACACCCTTGGTGTTGCACTCGTCAGTAAGACGACCAAGCCTATTAACACAATTACATATAAAAAACATAAACAATAAGCATATTTACAAAAAACATGTAAAACAATACACACAATAAAAAATATTAACAATAAATAATAAAACAGACAACCAGAATAAATTGTTGTGATTTTTCGCCATTTTTATAATAACTTTGACAGGTAATTAAGAGCATTTATGACCCCATAATCCATTGTAATTACCCAACGTACCTTTGATTTAACCACTACGTGGTGTACAATTGTTTTGCAACTTATAGATTAAATATTTACATGTTGAATTTAACATTTTTAGGTGTTTTACAGTATTAAAATAATAACTTAGGTTAATATAAATAATTTTTGTTTTTATATTGTTTTATGATAAGAATTTAGCCTTTTTAGGTGTGAGTATTAAAATGATAAGTTAGGTTAATTTAAATAATTTTTGTTTTTATATTGTTTTATGTTAATTAAATTTTGCGTTTTATTATTGCTAATATGTTAATGTTTTTTAATTTTTTATAAATTTTTTAGATAATATTTTACATATATTTAATGTTATGTTTTGTTTAAAAATTAATTATACGTTTTATAAAAAATTACTTTAATTAAAACATGAAAAAATTATAAGCATAGTACCAACCAAACACTAAACATCCTGGATTACTCCAGGTGTAGTAATCCAGGATGTTTAGGTACACCAACTAAGGCGTGCTGGAATACTGCAAGCTTAAAGCTACGATTATTAATTAAAATTTTTAAAAATAAACAAACAGTTTTAAACAAGAAAATAGTACGAACACTAAACATATGAATAACTAAGATAGAGTAAAAAATTACTATCATTTTTTTATTGCAAAACTAAAAATAATGTATTAAACACTAAACATCCTGGATTGCTCCAGGTGTAGCATTAAGCTACCAAATTAGGCGTCCCAGAATACTCTAGGGGCAGCTTACGTTGCTACGGTAAATATTCAAATTGTTTTTTTAAAAAAAATTGGGTGGAAAATACTAATATGTAATGAAAGTTTAACCAAGTATAGACTAGTTCAGAATAAGGGTTTTTTAGTGTTAGGAAGAGGGTACATAACTACTAGCGCCAATCATATGTAGAGGGAAAATTGAGAAACAGCGAGCGACTAGTACATTTTACGGTTTAAAATATTTCAAATATTTATTGGTTCAAAATCTCGACGCCTTCTCTTTAAAATTTCTTAAATACTTTTTAAATATTGCAAAAGCAAAAGCAGTTTTTGGGAATTTTTAGTTTTTTGCCGCTCCGTAGGTACGGCGCTGCTGGCGCGCTTGTTTCCCAGTTTTTTAATGTTTCAATTACAGAAAATGCTTAATTTAAAAGTTTGGAATGGACTTTTTAAAATTAATTTTTGAGTCTTGAATAGTTTTACAAGCAAAACATTAAAAAAACTATGTAGGTTTAAAATTAGTTTAAAAGCACAAATTTCATCTTTATTTTTACTAATTCGAAATCACTGCTCAGGATAATACTATTTTAGTGGTAATTTTAAACTATTGTGACGTTTAATTAAAAAACAAAAATTTATTTAGCACAAACTGATATATTACAGCACTTCAACGTAGTGAAACATATCATCGTGTAACAGTTTTTATGAAGTATAGGTTGAAACTTAAGAAACTAAGAAAGCTAAGATTTTTTCAAATTTTATTTTTTTCTTTTTGTACCCTCTCTCGTACAGTAAAAGACGCTTATTCCCAACTAGTCTATATGTTGTTTATTTTAATAAAATATATGCACACACATGAGCAAAGGGGGATGGTTTAGGGTTGGGTCCACCCCCCTGGCCTCGAAATTTTGGACCACCCCCTCCTAGAAAAAATTCTAGGGCCCACCTCCCGCAATTTGTTTTTTTTTTATTTTAACGCCCTACACCCATTTGGAATTCTCAATTCACCCCATACATGGGCACGGGAGGGGGTTGGGGGGGTTAACCCCCCCCCAAATTCTGAGAAGGGGGGTTTAACCCCCCCACTCAGAAGTGGGGGGAGAAAAAGTTAACCCCCCAATTTTGGAAAAATGAAGAAAAAAAATGTCTTTAAAATGACTTCTAACTGCCTCCACACTTAAGTTTTGAGGTCAAAATGAATGTTTTAAGCAATAAAAAGCTCAAAAATGCAATAAAAAGGGCTTTTTGACCTAAAATTAGCGTTTTTTTTACCTATTTTTCCTTCAAAATCGAAAAACGATATGGGTAAAATGCACTCCAGAAAAAAAACGATATGGGTATTTTGCGTTTCTCGGATTTTAATCCCCCCTAATTTGGGCTTTAACCCCCCCCCCCCCGATCCGGACCAACTTGCCCATGTATGGTTCACCCCCTCCCTTTCCCCTATTTGGCCAAATTTTGGCTATAAATCTGAGTCAAAATTTCTGTCACAAACGTTTTTGTAGTGACAAACAGTCATAGATGAACACGGTCAAAAAGCTAGGGGGGTGTTTACCCCGGGTATATGACATTTCAAAATCTAGGGGGGTCCTAGGCATAGGTGGGCAGAGGGGGAGGGGTTTGGGGGGTTTTACCCCCCCAAAACCCCGACTATATCCGACACCACCCCCCTAAAATTTGGGGGTACCTGGGACACCCCCCCCTTAAATTTGGGGGGTCCCAGTACTAAAAACGCTAAAAATGGGGTATTTGAGGTATACCAAAATTTTGGGACACCACCCGCCCAAATTCGGGGGGTCGGGTATACCCCCCGAAATCCGGGAGGCTGGCCACCTATGGTCCTAGGGGAGTTGAACCCCCTGGCTTTCTAGGGGGGGTCGACCCGGAGTGGAAGATTTTTAAACCTAGAGGGGGGTCAGGTGGGGTCCACTTTCCAAAGCAAAATACTATTAGACCATTAAAGATTTAATCATAGTTTTTTTATAAGATAATACTACATTTTATTGAATAAAAAGCGATATTTAGGTATAAAAATGGTGTCAAAACATAAATTTGTGTTAACACGTTTTTGAAAGAAAATTTAGTATAAAAAAGTACTTAAAATTTTCTCGAGAGGGGAAGGGGAAGGGGTCAGATTTTAAAATCTAGAGGGTGTTCAGGGGTAAAAAATTCGAAAATTTGGGGGAGGGCCCCCCTGGATTTTTTTATGGGGGAACAAAATTTAGAGGCTGGTTTGACCCCATCCTAGGGGGAACTGTTGGACCCCTAAGACCCCTACATGTAGTCTGATGGATAATCACGATTTTGTGATCTGTCAAATTGTGCGGTCGATCATGACGTATATGCAAATTTTATTTAAAACATCTTGGTCGAATAAAATCTATATGGCGTCAAATTCGGAACATAAATACAATTGACAACGGAGAATCGATTGATAATCACGATTTTGTGATCTAACAAATTGTGCGGTCGATCATGACATATGCAAATTTTAAAGATAGTCTTAACGGCCACCGGTTACAAGACAAGACTTGAACTAAAGGTAAACCAAACGTAACTGCAACAGTGTGCTCACGTGACTAATTTAGCCACGCCCACACGAATTTCATTCGGAGAAGTTTTTTCGTTCACACAAGATCAGCAATTTTTAGAAAATGCAATGTGTTTGTGAAAATTATAATTTATAAATCAAATATTAAGGTTTCTCCTGATAGTTTTCACTGTAAAGCGTTAAGTAGTAAACCAATTGTAAAACATAGTGAAAATTGCGGTATTTTACTTACATAAAGATTATATTTTAGAATATTTAACTGACGAAAAATTCGACAAATTGACAAAAAGCAGGAAACAAATGATGTTTTTGTTTTTAATTTATGTGAATAAAATTCTAAAATTATAAAAAATCTAAAAAAAAATTTATTAACAGGAAAATCAAAATGTGGCTTTATGAGGGTTCCACTTCCTCACCTCTGTCAAAGCGACTACGCCTCAACTGATTGTGCCACGGCACCATGACCATCGGTGAATCAGGTTCAAAAACACATATATAAACAAATATACTCTGTATTAAATCGAATCTAATTGGCTGATAAAGTGACGTCCAATTTTCGTGATTTGAGTGGTTACTTAATGGGGGGCATTTTTTAATCCAACGAACAACTGTTGCAGCCACGTTGGGTTTACCTTTAGTTATATACTCATTATAGGTTTATTTCGAATTTGCATTGATATTTCGAATTCGCAAGTTGTTATATTGTTGGTTTCTATTTGTAGTTGTTCTCCCTCCAATGTTTTTGGGTATTTTTCGGTAATACTTTTTCCCGCCTTGCTCACTATTAAAAATTATATTATATTCATTGTATCTATAAAATTCAAATCATCTCCCAAAAATCCTTTATGAAGGGTGGGGCTTTGAATCAAAATTCTATCCTAGCAACAGTGTTGATGTAGCGTTTTTGGGGTTCAAATGGGTTTAGGCCCTAACCGGCCCAATCAGGCTATAAAATATTATGATTTTTATACATTAATAAAACTAAACCAGTAATCCTTCCGTTTTAAAATTTGTTGACTTAATGTTTTTTCCAGTTTACTGTATTTTTTAGAAACTATTACAACTTTATATATTTTTGTTACAACTAATTAATGATGAAATTTTTATAGCAAGCTTTGGAGTGCAGGAAACTGGTGGCCTTTAATGATGCAGTTGTCGCATATGACAAATGTTTGGGTTCCAAATATTCATTGAGCAGCCAGGTTAGTCATCATTTTGATTATAATGTAAAATTTTTTATTTTTTATTTGTGTTTTATAAGAATAAGTTTTAATGCAAATCCTTTCTAATTTCACGCTCTTAACCGCAAAGATTTTTATACTGCGGGCGCTGTTCGTAAGATACAAAATGTTGTTCGTCGTTATAGTACGCTTAAAATAAATCTCAAGATTAAAGGTCGAGATGTAGCGTTAGCATAAAAATATCCACAACTTGAATGCGCTGCGAATTAATCATTATTAGTCGCCCACATCAATGCATGGGCAAAAATAACCTTACCTACTTACCCCAATTAATGTTATACTTCTCTAATATTGTTTATGTCGGTTGCATTTTTGATTAAAACTTACTTAAAATTAAAATATCGCTGAACGCACAAGGCATATAAAGAATGTTTGACAGCTAATCGACGACTTTTGTAAGTTTTGTAACTTAAATTAATGTAGTGTTTCATTTTCAGAAGTTGTATTTAAAAATCTAAGCCCGTAAAACTATTGTTTGTGAATGTGAACCAAAGTATACGTATGTTTAAGTTTTATTTAATTTTTTCCATCATTTGTTTAGCAACACATAAGGTAACAAACAAACAAACAAACAAACACACAGACAGTTATATTTAGGATTAGAAAAAGACACTTTTTAAATTGAAAGGAGTTACAAATATTTTTTAAAAATATTTTGAGCTTTTTTAATTGTGTTAATGTTCAAATATATATTCAAATAAGAATGACATAAAAGTTTATAAAACTTTTAAGTTCGCATAAAGCAAGATACGCAAGGCCGATGTTACTCACCTCCAACTGCGCAATCAAATACTACTTACAAAAATATGAACAAATATCTACATTATCACAATAATGTAGCTAAGCTTGTCTCAGTCGAGACTCGATTCAAGTACCTTCAGTATGCAAGATATGCCTTCTGCTGCTGCTTCACAACCCCTCGACTTGCATTGAATCGCGCTCTAAGTCTAAAACAATTCTAATAATTAAAAGTCCGGTTTGTGTTTTAGAAAAATATCGAAATAAATGTTAAAAACCAGAATGGTTCTGAAAACATTTGTTTTAAAATTTTTCAAACATTTTCCGTATTAACTAAGGAACGTGTTTCAGGTTTTTTATCATGCTATTCAACTGCTAGGAAGTCCAAGACACCACAAATTTCTGGAAGCCCACGACAACAGACAAGTAAGTTATTGACGATTTCAAATTCAAAGTCGCCAAACGGTGTTGATGATGGTTCTCCTACAAAATATTATGCTGCATATAGCTATGAAGCTCTAAATTCTTATTTTCGAATAACCTAATCTTCTTTACCTTTGAAACAAATTCAACTAAATTTGTAAGTTATTTTATCCGCGTGTTTAGAATTATTTTTATTTTTTTTACATAATAAGTTTTGAGAAAAAAACTTTGATTCACCGAAAATTTTTAAAAAAAATATCTATTCTAAGGGATTACGTTTTAATTATTCATTTAATTCAACAATAAAGCGAGCTCTATAGCTCCGAGGATTGTTCGAGAGCTCAAAAGAACAGAACGCCTGTTCGATACGATGTAGTGTACGTTTATCATACGTTTAGATAGAAAGAAGTAAATATTTGAACCGGTGATGAGCTTCGAGCTCCGGAGCTCCGAAAAACGGAGAAAGTTTAAAAATAGTCTCTAAAATGCAAATGAAATAATTTAAAACATATGCAAAACTTAAATAAGCTTGAAATCGTTTTCATTTAAATGGCGAAGCTCCAAAGTTATCTCGGTTTTAAACGTTCGATGCTCGGGAGCATGATATTAGAGCGTACGGACATCTTTAGTGTAAACAACAATTGGGGCCTGTGAATAATTTTTTGTTGTAAAATTATGAAAATCTTATGGGGTAATAAAAAGGTTAGCATTTTTGGAGTACAAATAATACTAACCATTTTGTTTGTAGTCATGGCTTTATAGCGAAACTATATTATTTTTCTTTTATTTAATGGCCAATAGTTTGTGTTAGCTATGCCTTATAGTTTCATATATTTCTTCCTTTGGTTAACGTTATAAAACTTCTTTTTAATTCAGAGGTTTTTTTGCCAATGCATATTTTAAACATAAGCTGAAGTTTCAGAGTCCCGAAACCGGAACCGCTGTTTTCAAGCACCGGTGAATAGTATTAATGTTTTTTTTCTCTAAATATATATATGTAATGCGCAAAGGGAATTAATTCATGGACCTTATTACCGAAAACAAATTTTTATATTCATTTCGCATATGCACATTCTTAGTTCACCCGCATAAACATGCACAAATAAAAAAACTGATGAAAAGCAAGAAATTATATCAATTTCTATTTTACCCATTTATTCGGGTGCATTTGTTTTAAAGTTGTTTTATATGTTACCAAAATACTTAACTTTTAGATCTGATTAATATTTTTAAATTGTCAAAATTAATAAAATTTATGTTATGGTGACTGACACCTTTTATTAAAAGTGGGATGTCGTTTTAAAAATATTACATGTCTGTCACAAATATAAAGGTATCCCTTTTGTTGACACAAAAATATCAATTTACTTTCAATTAAAGAAGAAGTGACCTAAAATAAAAGGCAAACATGGGAAAAAAAGGTAAGCCAGTTAGTTTATGTAGACACGAAGAATTAGTAAATTTGTTACCCGTTGTGTCGGGGAGACGTTTATTGGAAATCAACCTGGACTTGATATGACAAAAAATCTACTGCCGTTTGTTATTTAAATGGAAAGCTCTAAAAATAGTAGTAAGCAGTGATATTGCTACTCTCAAAAGGAATATTCAATCAGAATATACAATATTTTTATTATCAACTCATTTGATTTTTTATAAAAGCAAACGTCATTTGGTTTTGTTTGCTCTAAAAGAGTCTTCTTTTCCAAACGTAAAATTTGTTCTGAAATTTATGGCTCGGCTGGAATGGTTGAGCGCTTGAAAACCCTGAAATGGTTCAGTGCCTGAAAATCCTGGAATGGTTGAGCGCCTGAAAATCGCCGCCGGTTTCAATGACGTTCCCCTCTGCTTCCGGTGCAGTCGCGGCGGTTTGGAGCCGACCGGGAAATGTCCGCTGGTCGGATCGGCGGCGGAAACGCTGGGGATCGTCCTGGAGGCCTCAAAAACCCTGTACACATTGGTGCCCACCAGGGAGTTCCCAGACTGGGGTCGCTATCTGGCTCACAACAGGTCCTGGACCGGCCTTCTGGGCCTCATCCAGAGCGGACGCCTGGACACGGTGGCCACAGAACTGTTGATAACGGAGCCAAGATACCGCGACTTCAGCTTCACCTCCTCCCACCGCAAGAAGAGCGAGACCGTGTTTGTGATGATGCCGGACAGCAGAGCTTTTGCCAGCGTTTCCAGGCTGACCTACGCTGTTTTTTCGCCGGAAGCCTGGGCCTGTTTCCTCGCGTCCGCTCTGTTAATTTTCCTTCTGGGCTTCCTGCAGCCGAGGAAAACCCCGCCCGGCCAGAGGAATCCCTGGACTTTGTTCAGAGTCCTGGTGAACCAAGTGGAATCGGCCTATCGCACTGATGAATTGGCCTCATCCAAACTACTCCTGCTTTCCATCAGCTTCTTGAGCATTGTGCTTCTCTCTGTGTACCAGGGCTTTCTCATTCTGATGCTGGCTGACAAGTCGCCCAGATCCCAGTTCTCCACTATCGACGAACTGATTGACGAGGGCTTGGCCACCGGCTGGTACCGACTCCACACAACGCCGACCGTAATGGAGCGACTGGTTGCAGATTCAGGGAAGTCCTGGGCGGAGACGAAACTCCTGCGCAAACTCAACCGCGCCATTGCCAAATACCCAGTCCAGGTGACGCGCAATAGCACCCAGCTGCTCCAGACTCTCCTGAGCGGAGAGCGCGTGGTCTGGGCCATGAGCCAACTGACATACAGGTACATATGGAAGAAACATCCGCAACTGGCCGCGATTCCCGGGGATATGTTCCTTGGCTACCCGATGGGGTTCATATTTCACAAGAACAAAAGCGACCTGGCGAGAAATATCTCCAAAACACTCTTTTACTACCAGCACTATTTGGAAGGCATTGAAAATATTAAATATCTGAAAAACGACAACTGGTTCGCGGATTTTCTGAAGCGGACCGCGGCACCCACTGCGGTAACGCTTTTGCAAATTAGTGGTCTGCTGTATCTGGTAATACCGGGTTTTTCATTGGGATTGCTAGCGCTTATTCTTGAATCGATAACCACTTGTATTTTGCCACAGCAAAAAACCGAAGTTAAAGAAACAATTTATTTTATTACCTGCGATATATGTCACCTTAAACTGGCGTCTAAAACTAAAAAGCTAACTTTTACAAAAGAAAAGGAAGCAAACATCTGTCCGATATATGCATGTTTTAATTGCAGATCAAGTATTTTAGGTTCAGGTGTTATATATAGATTGTGACAAACATTAATTTATAGGGACCAGTAGGCGCGATGCAGCAACGCATGCATTAATTTATATTTAAAAATATTAGTTAAAGGTCCGCTAAAAATACGCGATTTAATTAATTTTTTTAAGTGACTGTTTTAAAAATTTAAGCTACATATACAAACTAACATTTCTTTATCAATTAAGATGGTTCTAGGATATTTACTCCCAAATATTTTTTTATATCACTTATATTTTTGTGCTTACTTTCATTTTCTTTTACGCTAACACCGAAATCACAAAAATTTTAAAACCACGTTAGTAACTATAATAACTTTATTTCCTTGTTTATACAACTAAAGAACGTATACAATTGACTAATTTGTTCATATACTGCAGGCTTTTTTAATTAACTAAATAGCATTGTAGTTATTTTGCATAAAATAAATTTAAGCTGCAATTTTAATCAAACTAATTTAAAATAATATTAGAAATACAATTTTTATTAATTTTTCTAATTACTATTTGTGTTGATTTTCAATTTGTACGATTCGAAAAATTTATAAACAAATGAACAAACTAATTTTTTGCGTAGCTGCTCAGTGAATATGTACAGTTTTGTTTAAATTGAGCAAAATGTTTAAAGATAAATTCTATCAGGGTGAAAATAGATGAGTGGTAAAGTAACCACTCGTTTTTTGAGAAAATACCACGTGCAGAGAAACACATGACGCAACTAAATAATAATTGGTTACATAACCGTTGAAAACTTTTTTTTAATTTTTCTCACTCACGGGTTTATTGTTTATTCCTTCCTGGCGGAGAGCGCTTACGCCTCTAATTTCAGCCTGGAAGACTTTCGCTTTAGTAAGAATTTTAGCGACGCTGCGACCATGAAATATTTAAGGCAGAATTATTAGGAGCGAAAAATATCTTGCTCGCTATTACAAAAAAATTGCCGATTTATTGTTTGAAAATCAACAACAGGAAATCATTACACGACGTCAATAATGTTTAATGTAGACGTTAAGTTATAAGCAATCAGTATTTATTTATATAACTATAGATTTAAAATATAATTTTATTAGTATCAGGTAGAAAACATGCACATGCATAAACTATCTATGTTCTATATTTTTTTATAAAAGTAGATAGGCAAACAAATAGGCACTACCATAACATAAAATGTAACGTACTATAGGTAAACCAAAGGTGAGTCGTACACTTGTGACTATATGAAAAATGGGGATCATTTGAGAACCAATCAAAATAAAGTTATTTGATTTGTTATAATTTTTATAATCATAAATTTTTTAACAATCATTTTCAATCAATTGGTTTTTATAACAGTAAAAGTGAATGTTTTGGTTTGTCATCATGTCACTTTCCATTTTTTATTTGATGAAAAATATTGCACCAGTCACGTTTGCCTGAGGCGGTGGGAGACTCCATCTTTCCAGTGCTGAAATTTTAGACCCCCAACTCCAAGAAAAAATTAAGAGGCCCGTTTTTTCCCCAGAGTCAAGATAAAAGGTCCGGTGTCGGAGAATTAATCTTCCCACCTATTTTTCTTCCCACCAGAAGATTTATTCTAGTGCGCTCTAGAATAGATCTTCCCCCCGGAAGATTTATTCTGATTTACGCCAGAATAGATCTTCCCCTTAGTTATAGTTATTTATAACTATTCTATAGTTATATAGAATAGTTATTCCCCCCAGGAGATTTATTTTGGTTCAAACACCAGGGGTCGCATTCTGAAGAAACCTTTATATTTACCCCGATAAATCCATTTCAATGAAAATTAAAAAGAATAAATATATATTGTAAATAATAAACCTACCACATATGGGACAGAAAATGATTGCAATCAATTTTTTAAAATTTTTTTTCTCGCGCTGCAAAACCTCCTCCCGCGAAATAAAAAATTTAATCAATGCGGTATTTTATTTTTTATTAAATTAATCCTACCGGAGAAAATATTTAACCACCTCTCGAGTTGGATAAATTTTTATTCTTAAAACAGTAGAAAAAATTTGACCCCACTTTTACCAGGGTAAAATTGATTTTTTACTCACATCCTTAAGCACGTAAAAAAGTTACCCTGGGGTAACTTTTAACCGCGCGTCAGAATGCGACCTCAGAATAAATCTTCCCCCCTCAAAAATTTACATAAATATGAAACTTGAACACATTTTTAAAACATCGTTTTACAAAAAATAGTTTTTTTGTATTTGAATGAAAATAAACATTAACTTTAATTGTTATTAATTCCAAAAACAGTTTAGCATTGACATTAATAATTAAGTATTGTTTAGTTGGTCTTCGGAGATAAAAACAATACATTTGTTTTAGTTCGTTTTGTTCGAGTATATAAAAATATGATATAATTAAATAAACTTTTTTTTGGAAAATTAATATAATATAATTAATATTAATATAACTTTTTAGTTTTTTTTAAATTTAAAATTCAATGAAAACAGAAAACAAAAAAAACCTTCATATTCAGCAGTAAATTTGACATTAAACAGGTTTAAAGTGTTTTTTTTCCTGTTTTTTAGATTGATTTTTAGATTTTTCTTAGGTTTAGGAAAAATTTTGTTTTGTTAATAATCAGAAAGTGATTTTTTCCGAAGATATGTAGGATTTATTTTTTCTGGCGTCGCCAAAATTTTCTTCGAGTTTTAACTTTTTTCATGTGTTGCTTAATATTTTAAACGGTTAATAATTTGAATTTAAGCTTTCTGTTTAGGCTTGCTTAGGGTTCATATCTCTGCTTTATACGATCAAAATTCTTACTTTAAGTAAAACATTCAAAAGGTGTTTATTTAAAAGAGGCAGTTTTTTTTAAATACTCCGCACATCTGAAATGTTTTATTGAATAAAAATTATTTTTTAGCGTTTATCACTAATTCTTTGATCTGAAACCTCGAGTATTTTTGTGTATTTTTTGTAAATTTTTTGATTAAAAGAAAAAAAAACGAAATGACGTGAAAAAAAAATGGATGTTGTTTTTAATATGCAAATAATTATTACATAATTTATACAAGGAGGGAAGATTTATTCTGGACTGAACACCAGAATAAATCTTCCCCTCTCTGTTTGAAATTTTATGCAAATTTTTGCTGTATGCTTTAACACAAGGGGGAATAAATATTCTGAGGGGGGAAGATCTGTTCTGGCGTAAACCAGAATAAATCTTCCGGGGGAAGATCTATTCTACGATACTGGCCGTAAGGCCGGTATCGTAGAATAGACAGTATTAAAACAACACGGGAAAACTCGTGCGGCCCGGACAGTATTACACTTGTAAGTATATATGAAATGAAATTAAATCAATAAATGGCTATTATAATGGCTTCCTCTCCATTTTAATTCGCCGAATTAAAATGGCTACTATGCTATTATAATGAAGGGTGCCATTTAAATAGAGAAGCTCATTATAATGGCATACTTTTACTTACTTTTTTTATATGTATAAGAGTTGCACATTTTTCGGTATATTATATATTTTTGGCAATATGAGCTAACGTGCTGCGTTTATTTAATCGGTGCATAAACTTCATAGTGTGGTTTCAAATTTTTATATGATTTGATTTTATGTAATCATTTATTTTATATATTTCATCAACGACGGTAATATCCAGCTTAAAATAGTATAATTTTGCATTATTAACACACATATTAAATTTTTTTTGTATTTTGCTACATATATCGCACGAGGTATAGCACATGCAAAAGATCTTGATTTTTCATACTTTAATTAAATATCCAAAGAAACTTGAAAGCTTTAGTTTTTTATCAAATCACATGTTGTGCATATAGTGGCGCCATTTTCTAGAATAATGAGTGGTCTATCGCAAGTATAGCATAAAATATCGTCATCCTCCTTATAAAGTTTACATTGAGCTTTACTTTTAATACATTGGTCGATAGCCTTTTCGCAGCAGACAGCGACCGTCGCTGCCATAAGTCCCACTGCTAATAATATGAATGCACCCAGCATGTACATCAAATTAAGACTGTTGATAGGTGTTGGCTCAAATTCTACGTTGCTGCGATGCTCCATGTATTTTCTGTTAAGCCTGCTGATTAAACTGGTAACTGCCGAGGAATGAAGAGTTTTCCTTAGCTTATTCAATGTTTTCTTGCTAAGGCGCGGTGAAAAAACAAAAGCAGGCACAATTGGAATTTGAAATTTGTCAGCCTGCCTCTTGAATGGATTGTGAATTCTCTCCAAATTAAGATGTCGGTATTTTAATATGTGAGTAGCTGCTCCATAATGAGCGTAATCCGTTATCCAGATCAGGTGAAAATTATGAGACATTTCTCCTAATATTTCCTCCATAGGTTTAATTTCAATTGGGCTATGCTGTAAAGCGTGCACAATATTACTAAAAACACGCCTTTCTTTTGTACCGGCAATGGTCGAATGTTGATATTTAATAATGGTATCTAGAAAAACCTGGTTAGAAACTCTGATCGAATTATTCCATCGGTTTAGAGGCCCTTCTGGCGCTGTAAACAAATCCAGTTCGTTAAATTTTGGGTTCTGCTTTCGGTTCACGAAGTTCAATACAATCAAGCCGTGATAAAGCGATAGCAAAACTACGGATAGCAATGAAAGGCACAAAAAGATTATTTTAAGAAAATTCGGATGCCGAAGCTGGACTTCATCCCCGGAAACCTGCTGAATAAATAACCGGAATCCGATCCACATTGTAGTGTTTATGGAGCGAAATGATGGGATGCTGTTTTGTAGTCACATGTAAAAGTCCTAATCAAATTTTAATCCAAAGATTAAGTTAATTTTGAAATTAAATATTCTCATGTGGAAATAGGCTTATGAAATCTTTAAAGAGTGGTATTTAAGCCTCGTAAAACGCGTTGTAGGAACTGAATGAAGAAAATTGGGGAAAATAAATTGTATTAAAAAAAGTGTGCAGAACATGAGCCACATATTTATTTATTCGTTAAAAATAAATCTTGTAATATTGTTAACATAAAAACCTATATTTCATAAAACTACATCTTATTTTAAAATGATAGTTGATATTTTGTAAGTAAGTTTAGAAGGTAAGAATTTGTCAGGATTTTTGTTAGGATTTTTTACCTGTGGTACATCAGATGTATTCCGAAAGTAGAAAGAATTAAACACGCTAAAATAGCCATAATGGTATAGAAAATAGCAGAAGGTTCAAAACCATAAAATGCCTTCAACACAGTCAGAAATGTTGCTTGTGGTGTTCGTATGACAAACGACAAATAATTTTCTGACAAAGTGTCATGTCTCAAAATGTACTGATACTTGCGTTGAATTTCATTAGTTAAGTATAATTCCGAAGCTATAACGTGAACTTTTAATTTAAAATTTATAATAGGATTGCCGCTACTGAATTGAAAGTTATGGGGTTTAATTAGAAAAGGTATTCCGGCCGACCTTAGCAATATGTCCAGTATTTCACAGCTGAGACCAGGATGAGTGCATTTCTCAGTCCGTTGTAATGTAGTATTGCTGCAAGGATAGGACCATGGTGGGTTGTTGATACCGCTGGCCACTTTCAAAATAATATTTCTTGTATTCATTGCTATAAAAGTGGTCTTATTTCAAGTAATACCTTTAAGTATATTATATATATATTATATATATACCAGACCTGTGCACTGCCTCCCCCCCAGGATTTTATTGGGGGGCAATTCCGAAACGGGGGGCAACTTTTTTGAAACCGAGGGGGAGGAAAGCAGGGGAGAAAAAAAGAGAAAAAAGAAGAAAAAAGAAAAAGGACAAAAAGGCGAAATTTAAGTAAAATTAGGTCTAAAATGACTTTAAAAGCATTAAAATAGGGTAAAAACTCCAAAATTTTTGCGATGATGGCTTCATAATAGGTCAAAAATGGCGCCATAATTTTTGGGTACTTGTTCATTTTTGGGTGGAGGCAAAGCCAATAATATTCCAGGGGCATTTCCAGACCATATATATATAAATATATATATATATATATATATATATATATATATATATATATATATATATATATATATATATTTATTTATTAATCATGTTCCTACTCTCCAATATTATGCTCCATGTTTCATCTATTTAAAGTGAAGCGAACTTCAGAGCTTCGGAGCTCCAGCCCTTAAATCAGCGATTTAATTTTTAGGATTTTAGTAAGTTTTGAAAAAAGTTAATTTTAAAAATTTTTTGACAAAATAATTTATGACATTCCGTTTTAATTATTCATGAAAATAGTAGGAAAATAGAGCAGAGCTCCGGAACTCTGAGGTGTGCTCTGGACCCGTATGCAAAAATGTGACTAGATCGTGGGACCATTTTTTCAAGGTTTATTTCTCTTGTGGGAATAAAGCTGAAACCGTAAAATTTTGAATATCGGTTCTTAGCCTATATATTAATGTTAGAAAGTTACTTTACTATAAATAGCGCCCAAATTTATAAATCAGGGAAGAGCGCGGAGCGCTCTTTCCCTTATATTAAATGGGTTAAGTCACTGCGCGGTTAACCGTTGTTGATGGCGTCATCGAAATCAACAAAACCTTTAATAGTTTTTTCCTGTGGTGAATATTTGGAGCTGATTTTTTGCACGTAGATGCTAAATTGCCCCCGCACCTGAATTTCATTCTCGAATATGCTCTATTGCCCGTAGTTAAACCTCTGTTCATGTGAAAAACGACCAGTTTTTTTCTAAGTTACGCATTAGGTACTGGGGTACTTGTGTGACACTTTTTTTCCTTACTGAATTACATATTAAGTAACTTCATTCAGTAATACACATTCTCTTCTGGTTATTTTTTTGGTTTAAATTATGTTTCCTTACCTTTTTATAAAAATTATTAATTTTCAACGGAAAGAGCGAAAAAATATTTAGATTTAGTATGTTTAGACAGAAAAGATGTAGACTAGTCTGAGATGGACATTATGTGGACTATAGGAAATTTGCATTTGGTTTGGCCAGCTGCTCACTAAATAAAAATTTCTACGATATGATAATTATTTGTTTATATATTGATCTAATCACACAGCACTGTTGCATTTTTTTTAGTTTGATGAAATGTCAATTGAAAAAATCATACTCACAGCAATCTTTGACAAGCGCGAAATCGCCACTTTTTCAATTAGAAGGTTATATTTGTATTTTAAGAAACAACTATAAAATTTAAAAAGGGGCGTTTTCCCGCTTGTCAAAGATTGTGAGGTTGATTTTTTTCAATTGACATTTCATCAAACTAAAAAAATGCAATATTGCCCGTAGTTAAACCTCTGTTCATGTGAAAAACGACCAGTTTTTTTCTAAGTTACGCATTAGGTACTGGGGTACTTGTGTGACACTTTTTTTCCTTACTAAATTACATATTAAGTAACTTCATTCAGTAATACACATTCTCTTCTGGTTATTTTTTTGGTTTAAATTATGATTCCTTACCTTTTTATAAAAATTATTAATTTTCAACAGAAAGAGCGAAAAAATATTCTTACCACTAATTAGCAGCCATATGGCAACAATAAAAATATTTAAAAAAATAAAATGAAATAAATCTTGGGTGACGTGTGAGCGCTGCGGGGTACAATGTTTCAATAGACGGAAATTTATCAAAATCGAAACAGAAAAAACTCTTTTTTTATATGGATTACTATGAAGCTACAATCACTTCAAAAATTTAATGCAAGAAAAGACTAGTCTGGGTAACCTCGTAAAATTGCATGGAACCTGGAAAAACCATTTACAATGGTGTGGTTTTGTTGTTTAAAAATAAACCATCAATCTAGAAAAATCGAGCACAAAACAAAACTCCAAATAAAGCTAATTTCCAAAGAAGTGATTAAATCAGGTCTAACTAAAAAAATTTAAACAGAAAAAAAACACACTATTTTATATGGTTCTTTCAGGTTCCATACAATTTTACGGAGTTACCCAGACTTAATTTTTGTATAGTATACTGCTTAAAATTACATTGAAGTTTTGGATATGAAAATAATTGTATTCATATCATGAGAAGACCATGACGTTTTTTTAAAATGAGTAAATTTTTTAATGTTTTATATCTTTAATAAATGACATTGAATTCAATGCATTAAAAGGCGGAAATTATAGCAAAAGACGAAACAAAGTTTCGAAAAAAAAGCCTTATATTAAATGGAATAGTATAAAGCTACATAAGTCTAAAAACTAAATGCCAGAAAAGACTGAAACAAGTCTCTTTAAAACCTGTAAATTAATAACAGATTTTGTGAAATTTTTAGAAAAACAAAACCGAATAAAAACAATACGTGTAAAAGCTTTAGTTTGCGTTTTTTAACTAATAATAAAACTTAATTCACATAAATTTCTCTCAAAGTGAATTAAATTTTACATGAGTTAACCAGCTGTAAATACCATAGTATTAGTTAAGTTACACGTCGTCAAAACGATACAAAAAAAGTATAACGCAAGCGTCACAGTAACCATGAAAAATTTCTGTCAAAATAAGTTATCGCATTGCGCATTAAATTTTGTAATTTATCATTATTTTCTTATAAAGCAAAACATACCGCCATATTAACAGCTTTTTAAAATCAAATATCAAGTTTTAAGTCCGAAAAACATTGAAAAATTCAGATTTAATATAAGGCGACTTTTTCTTTAATGTTTCTATTTATTACATAAAACAAATTAGCTGTCAATGTATTTGTTAAATTAAAAGTAGCCTTATATTAAATCTGAATTTTTCAATGTTTTTCGGACTTGAAACTTGATATTTGATTTTAAAAGCTGTTAATATGGCGGTATGTTTTGCTTTATAAGAAAAATAATGATAAAATTACAAAATTTAATGCGCAATGCGATAACTTATTTTTGACAGAAATTTTCATGGTTATATGACGCTTGCGTTATCTTTTTGTATCGTTTTGACGACGTGTAACTTAACTAATACTATGGTATTTAGAGCTGGTTAACTCATGTAAAATTTAATTCACTTTGAGAGAAATTTATGTGAATTAAGTTTTATTATTAGTTAAAAAACGCAAACTAAAGCTTTTACACGTATTGTTTTTATTCGGTGTTGTTTTTCTAAAAATTTCACAAAATCTTGTTATTTAATTTACAGGTTTTAAAGAGACTTGTTTCAGTCTTTTCTGGCATTTAGTTTTTAGACTTATGTAGCTTTATACTATTCCATTTAATATAAGGCTTTTTTTTCGAAACTTTGTTTCGTCTTTTGCTAGAATACATCATGCAATATGGGGTCTAAATTCTAGTGCTATCTTTGCATACGATACAATACGGGCCCTGGAGCATTGAAAAGCGGAGCTACGCTGTGAAGCTCCGGGAAACATCATTAATATGTATATAGATCATAGGTGCGCAGCCTCTCGGATTTTTTGGGGGGTATAGGGGGTCAAATTTCAGGGGGGTGTCCGGCAAGATCCAAATTTTGAGGGGGGTGTACCCAATATTTCCGCGCTGCCTTAAAATGGGCTTAAAACGCGTAAAAAAACGTAAAACAAGCTTATAAATGCTTTAAAACTGTGTAAAATTGAAATAAGACCTTATTGCAACTTACAAATTGTATTTTTTAATTCTTTTATTAATAATGTGTTTATATATTCTTATAATTAGATTAGAAATCATAGTTTTTTTTAATAATTACGTAATAATAGAATAATATTATTGTCTTGATTATAAAGTCAAGTATCACAAACTTTTTAATCCATAATCTTATATTTAATTAAAGATTATATACATACATGGGCGTAGCCAGGGGGGTCTAGACACCTCTTTTAGGTCGGCAAAGGGGGGTCTGGGAAGCGGCAGCCCCCCAGATATGGAGGGGGTCTGGGGGGCAAGAGCCCCCCAGCGGGGTCAAGGGCCGGAGCCCCTTGTCAGGGGAGTCCGGGGGGCAGAATGCCCCCAGGGGAGAAAATTTTTAATTTAAGGCGCTAAAATACACTTGAAATTTTAATCCCAGATGATACTTATTACAAAATTTAAGGTTTCTTATACCTACACATTTAAAACATGTGTTTAAAACGTTAATTAAAGGATAATAGTGTTTATAGTAGTTTTATTAAACTGTATACCTTAACTACTGAACGGGATAATCGATTTGTAATCGAAAAACTAAGATAGATTGTCAATTAACAATTAACTCTCCGCGCGAAGCGCGGAAAATTTGTTTTAGTCGGTTTATAACACTTAAAAATTTTTCTCCGGGAGGCGAATTAGGGGGGTGTCCCCGGGTACCCCAAATTTACAATAAAAATTAAAAAAATAATAGCAAGCTGTTGTAAGCAAAATAAACAATGTAAATTTACCATTCCTTAAACGGGTTAAACGGGGTATGCTCACTTAAAAACTTTTTTCTGGGCACACATTTTTTTTGTACAGACTATAATTTTCTTGATATACAAAAACGATTAAAGTAAATTAAATTTTTTCGCATAGGGCCTGGAGTTTTTACATCTATTTTGTGCAGCCACTCCCTGGTTTAAATCTCCTTTTTATGAACATAATTTAGATGGATTGGTATTTTTGTAATTCGACTTTCAGAAAACAAAATAATAAAAACCGTGTTAATGTTAATTAAAAAAGTGCATTAGTTTCTAATAAATTTTTTCTTCTCATTGTCGTTTTAATGTTGCGAAAATCACATAGTTTAATCATGTTTTTTAATTAACACAGCTGCTTTAAAACCATTTTATTGGGTGTATGACAGACTTTAATGAATTAAGGAAAATAAACAAACCAATTCGCTCGTATGTCAATTTTTTATCTCATACAATTTGCCTCCAATGAACAAGCCAATTTGCTCGTATGACAATTTTTTATTTCAAACAATTTGCCTGCGGAAATAATAGCCAGGGTTTTTTTTTGGCTAATCAATTTTCAGTGATCTAAATAAGTTGATTCAGAGTTGTTAGCGGACTGAAAATTGGACGGCTGATCTGCGACCGCCTGCATTTTACATTTTTTATGATTGATATTTTTTTAAAATTGCCCGCCGGCATGCCAGTGCTAAAAATCGTGACCCCGTTCGCTTTCAACTACGACTTAATTCCTTGACAATTCGCTTATGAAACACACTAATACATGCATTCATGTTAATGGTTTTTAGGTTTAATAAAAATATCCAAGGTACAAAAAATTTGAACTTAAAAAATTGTAGTTATTAAGACTTTACTCCCGAAATAATTAAACGCTATATTAATCTACTCACGTCCAGGAGGAAATGCCACCACTTTACAATATTTTATGGTGCATTTACTTAACATGTTTAAATATAATACATTTATGTTATTGTTCTTTGTTTTTAAATATTCTTGTTTAAATAAATTTTACTAGTATTATTTGTTACAAAAACTTTATTTGCATTGAAATATTCAAATAATAAATAAAAACACAAACATTCATGCATATCCGGTTTTCATAGTCATTTAATCCTGAAAAAGCATTTTGGTCCTGATTTTTCAGCACTTCCAGCAGGAAGTGCCAGAATAGCGCGAGGAAGTGCCAAAATCCGCGTGGATCCTGGCACTTCCTCAAGAAGTGCTGGAAGTGCTGGCACTTCTTAAAGAAGTGCCAAAATCCACGGAGTAAATTTCCGTCTATTGAAACATTGTTTCCCGCAGCGCTCACACGTCACCCAAGATTTATTTCATTTTATTTTTTGAAATATTTTTATTGTTGCTATATAGCTGCTAATTAGTGGTAGTGATATTTTTTCGCTCTTCCCGTTGAAAATTAGTAATTTTTATAAAAAGGTAAGGAATTATAATTTAAACCAAAAAATAACCACAAGAGAATGTGTATTACTGAATGAAGTTACTTAATATGTAATTCAGTAAGGAAAAAAGTGTCACACAAGTACCCCAGTACCTAATGCGTAACTTAGAAAAAAAAGGTCATTTTTCACATAAACAGAGGTTTAACTACGGGCAATAGAGCATATATACGAGAATAAAATTCAGGTGAGGCGGCAATTTAGCATCTACGTGCAAAAAATCAGCTCCAAATATTTACCACAGGGAAAAATTTTTGGGGGACCCCAAAAAAAACAAAAAAAAGTTAAGCAAATTAAGCTTATTAGTATGAAATTCAGGTTTAGCAAAAGTTTTTAGGTTTTTAATATCAGAAAAATATGGGTAATATTTTAGTTATGTAAAATGTTTAGATTTTCAATTGGCTAAAAAACTATTAAAGGTTTTGTTGATTTCGATGACGCCATCAACAACGGTTAACCGCGCAGTGACTTAACCCATTTAATATAAGGGAAAGAGCGCTCCGCGCTATTCCCTGATTTAACAGCAAGGTTAAGCAACCCTCTGTAGAATTATTGTTAATAATAATTCCACACCTAAATTCGTCTTTTAATTAAGTAATTTTTTCGCTGTTTTTACCCCAAATTTCCTGAATTTATAGCTAAAACCTCTGTGTATGTGTACAGTAGTACCTCTTTGTATCCGCGAAAGAGGCTCTATAATACCGGCTAGACCCCTTTTCTACCGTTACAAATGGGTCTGGCCCGATTCGCTCCGCACAATTCGCTCCGGGCCCAATTCGCTCCAGGAACAATTCGCTCCGGGCCCAATTCGCTCCAGGAACAATTCGCTCCGGGCCCAATTTGCTCCGGAAAAAATTTGCAAACGCATTTCCAACAAGCGTATAAATTAACTATTATTACGTACGCTATGTAAACTAAACATGGTTAGGCTTAGGTTTAGGTTTAGGCTTAGGCTTAGGCTTAGGCTTAGACTTAGGCTTAGGTTCAGGCTTAGGCTTAGGCTTAGACTATTAAAAGTAAAATTTTGTTGATAATCAGAAATGCGTTTGCAAATTTTTTCTGGAGTGAATTGGGCCCGGAGCGTATTGTTCCCGGAGCGAATTGGGCCCGGAGCGAATTGTTCCTGGAGCGAATTGGGCCCGGAGCGAATTATGCGGAGCGAATTGGACCCAATTTGTTACAAATATAGTTTTTTAATTCATAAAAGTCGTCATTGAATTGAACTAATGAAACATGGTTTACAAAAACTAAAGGGAACTTTTGGAGGGGGTTGTGCTGTGCTCTCTAAAAATTGACAATAGAAAACTAAAGAGAAGAGGGGTCTAAAACGACTATGCATACCAACTGGGTCGCAAGAAAACCTTATTGAGAACTTATGGAGAGAATATTCCAAAAAAGTGATGGAGAGAACAGCTAGAGAGATCTATGCATATGGGCTCAGTACCAGGGGGGTGGGCGATCTCCGCTGGATAGTGAAAATATGTGCCGGCTCGTGGTTTTAGCCTCGATTTTAAATACTTTAATCTCAACGGATCTCCACAGGAAATAGTTTAAAATGACCGCCAAGCGAATCCTGACAAAAACAGCGTTTCAAATTTCAAATTTTTTTTTTGGGATTCATTTTTTATTTTAGGTCTTTTAAGGGGCTTTTGGCCGAAAATCTATAAAATAAAAAAATTGCTCAAAATTATTAAGCTTTTAGATCCAAAAAACATTGTGAGCTTCCTACATAATTTGGGTTATATTGCATTAACCTAAAAGAAAATTTGGTCCATCAGGTCCGAATGGGTTGTAATAGTACCACTTTTTGTGCCAATTTTTTTTACTAAAAATTGCGAAAAAAAATGGCAAACACTAAATTCCACCGACTCCGACTCCGCCTCAAATTTCTGCTAATTATATATTGATGTGCAGGTTAAGCTTAGGCTTAGGCTTAGGCTTAGAATAAAATTTGGATAATATTAAAAATTACGGTAGATTACGGTAGATTTTGGACGGAGTCAGAGTCGGAGTCGGTGGAATTTAGTGTTTGCCAAAAAAATAGGACATAGTTTATTAATGTATTTTGGGCTTCATACGCCTCTGAAACTAACAAATTATGTAGAACCTGATAGAAGGGAAAATTTCATATTTTATAGACTCAGTTTTTTTATAAAACTAATTTTTTTAACATTTTTTATCACACTTTGAAAATTGGTAAAATTTTAAAAAAAAATTGCCTGATTTAAAAAATTTGCAAAAAATTCAAAAACATCTGATAATTTTGAAAAAAAATATAAATTTGCTCCAAACATACAATTAAGTTTATTCGTTGGAAAATTTAGTGAGGTTCTTTTAAAAAAATTTGGTCGAAAAATTAATTTTTCCAATTTAGCCATTTTTCAAAAACGCACAAAATTGGGTGTCTTACGCGCACGTTTATAACTTTTGTTTCAAAGCAGCTATAAAAAAACTAAAAACGTCATTTTAAATTTTAATGACAACAGAACGGACTTTTACATGATATATTTTACGTTATTTGAAAAAGTTTTGAAAATTTTTTAGAACATTTTACTATTTAGCGTAATTTTCAGCAAATTTTTGAACAAACGTTTTTTTTAATTTATGAACAAGAAAAAATTTTATAAAAAAGCGCAAAACGCTTTCGACATACCAGAGTTATACACAAAAATCTAAAAAGGGTTTGTTTTTAAAACTTTTATAATTGAAATTGAACCCCAGCCCCGTTTGAGATCCTTTTTTGCCGAAAAAAAGCACTTTTTTACCTAGGGGCTATTTTTCTTAAAAATTACTGGATTGCTTTCAAACTTAAATATGTAACAGATATAAGTCCTAATTTCACTAATATTCCTTACTTGATACTTTGATACGAATCAAATAGTTTCCGTGCAAAAACTTGTATTTTTTAACCCAAAAATCACCATTTTTTTCAAAAAATGCTAAAAATGCTTGTTTTACTTTCCTCATAACTCGCGAAATACCTCATGAATTTTACTAAAAATTTATTTAAATTAATTAAAAAACTTAGGATATATATTATTATATTTTTTACTATTAATTTAAAACTTTTGAATATACAATTAATTACTTTTGTTTCTTATCATTATGTAATACTGTAATTTACAAAAGTTCAGAGTATAATATGCAAATTTTTGTTTGCTGCAAATGCCAAGGAAACAAAAGGAGGAAAATTAAACCAAAGCCGAAAGTTAAACTAGATAGTTCGCTGGGCTTAACTTGAAGCTAACTAAGTGTTATGTTTTCTTGATGTTAAAAAGTTTTTGTACTGGCTAAAAATCTTTTAGTTTTTTTTATATTTTTTTGCTCGAAAAACTACATACTATTTTTGCTGTTAAAATAATAAATGTTTCTAATCATGCAGCGACCTAATTGGTTAACTTTGATTATCCGATGCATTTTGTGGTTCCTATTATTTTTTTGTTGCGTACTAAAGCTAAAAATTATATCATTTAAATGAATTTTTGCTGCATACTAAATTTTCAACCAAATTTTGCTAGAAAACTGCTCTTTTAACACATTGTTACCAAAAATTACCCATTTTCTGCTAGTTCCAATTTTAATACAGGGTTATTTATAGTAGTTTTGTGCAAGAATAATGCCACTTTTTTTGACACTCCTAATGTAGGAAAAGTCGTGCTGGAGAAAATGAAAATTGACAGTACAAGAATGCTTTGCAATCATAGGGGAGCACGGTCGGGGAAGCTAGGGGGGGGGGGTGGTTACCCGGGGTAAATCAAATTTTGAATTCTAGGAGGGGGGGGGTCCCAGGCGCGGCCCGCACCCCCCCTAGCTTGTTAGGGGGGGCGACCCGGAGTGCGAAATTTTGAAATCTAGAGGGGAATCAGGTGGGGTCCGGTGTCCAAAGCAAAACAGTTTTAAACCATAATAACTTTAGTAATTGTTATTTTCATAGGATAATACTACATTTTTTATTAAATAAAAAGCCGTATTCAATGTGTATAAAAAGGGTGTAAAAGAATGAATATGTGATGAAAATTCACATTTTTGGAAGAAAATTTAGTATAAAAAAGGTACCTTAAATTTTCCTGAGGAGGGAGGGGGGGTCAGATTTCAAAATCTAGAGGGGGGTCAGGGGTAAAAAATTCGGAAATTTGGGGGGAGGGGGGGCCCCTAGATTTTCTTCTAGGGGGGAGGGGGGTCCCAAAATTTCGAGGCTAGGGGGGGGGTGGACCTTACTACCTGCCCGCCCCTCTCCCCTCCCCACCTATGTTTGGGATAAAATCATTGATGAACGCAAAAAAACTAAGTACGAAAGAAAAATCTCATGTGCGAGTTTTTCTTAAAATTTTTACAGAAACTTAGTGTACAAACGGACATTTTTTTAGGTTATATTCTTGCTTAAACTGATAATGAAATAGATTGAAATTAAAAAGTTCAGAGTATAGCCAGCCATTTTTTTAATGCTGCTGCTTAGCATTTGTGATAAGTTCAGAGTATAGCCAGCCATTTTTTTAATGCTGCTGCTTAGCATTTGTGATAAGCAGCAAACAAAAATTTGCATATTATTCTCAGAACTTTTGTAAATTACAGTATAACATATCATAAGAAGTAAAAGTTATTAGGTGTATATTAAAAAGTTTTAAATAATTAATACTAAAAAATATAATAATATATAAATCTTATGTTTTTTAATTAATTTAAATAAATTTTTAGTAAAATTCATGAGGTATCTCGCAATTTATGAGGAAAGTAAAACAAGCATTTTTTGAAAAAATGGTGATTTTTGGGTTAAAAATACGCTAAGTTTTTGCACAGAAACTTTTTTATTGGTATCAAGTATGGAATATTAGTAAAGTTAGAACTTATAGCTGTTACATATTTAAGTTTGAAAGCAATCCATCAATTTTTAAGAAAAATAGCCCCTAGGTAAAAAGTGCTTTTTTTCGGCAGAAAAACGGTCTCAAACAGGGCTGGGGTTCAATTTTAATTATAAAAGTTTTAAAAACCAAACTCTTTTCACAACTTTTTGTATGACTCTGGTATGTCGAAAGCGTTTTGCGCTTTTTTATAAAAAAAATTTCTGGCCCATAAATTAAAAACAAAAAAACATTTGTTCGAAAATTTGCTGAAAATTACACTAAAAAGTAAAATGCTCTAAAATTTTTTCTAAACTGTTTCAAATAACAAAATAATAAAATAAATAATAAAATATATCATGTAAAAGCCGCCCGTTTTGTTGTCTTTAAAATGACGTTTTTAGTTATAAGCTTGCACTGAACTCGGTTTATACATAAAGTATGCAATAAACATAGCGAGTCATAATGGATAATTACCGTATCTCCTGCTTATCTTTTGTAGTATGCAGATCAACCCTCGAAAGCGCGCGAAATTTCGATCGGTTGATCTGCATACTACGAAAAATAAGTAGGAGATACGGTAATTATCCATTATGGTTACGCTTATGTATATTGCATACTTCATGTATAAACCGAGTTCCAGTGCAAGGTGCCTATAGTTGCTTTGAAACAAAAGTATTAAACGTGCGTGTAAGACACCCAATTTTGTGAGTTTTTGAAAAATGACTGAAATTGGAAAAATTAATTTTTCGACTAAATTTTTTTAAACGACCCTCACTAAATTTTCTAACGAATAAACTTAATTGTATTTTTAAAGCAATTTTTTTTCAAAATGATCAGATGTTTTTGAATTTTTTTTTTATTTTAAAGGTTTATTCATAAAGAATAAAAACAGATAATAGCAAATATAACACAATTATAATATCAATACAGTATCACTACAATACATATATCATACAACATATTACAAAAACAAAACACCATACGAAATAATTGTTTATCACAGGTTTCGTGTACAATATGGAATGTACACATTAGAATGTGTTAACCGGTACTCTACATGCCCCTGTGCTATGCGTTCTAGAACTGTTCGGAACAGTTTTTGAATTTTTTGCAAATTTTTAAAATCATTCAATTTTTTTTAAAATTTTAACAAATATCAAGTGTCATAAAAATTCTTAAATAAATTATTTTTATAAAAAAACTGAGCCTATAAAATAGGAAATTTTCTCTTCTATCAGGTGATGTATAATTTATTAGTTTCGGATTAGTATGAAGCCCACAATACATTAATAAGCTATGTCCTTTTTTTTTCAAAATTTTGAGTAAAAAAAAGTGGCACAAAAGGTGGTATTATTACAACCCATTCGGACCTGATAATAGACAAAATTTTCTTTTAAGTTAATGCAATATAATCCAATTATGGAGTAGGAAGCTCAAAATGTTTTTTGGATTTAAAAGTTTAATAATTTTGCGCAATTTTCTATCTTTCAAATTTTCGGCCAACGGTCCCTTAAAAGACCTTAAATAAAAATAAATCCCGAAAAAAATTGAAATTTAAACCGCTATTTTTGTCAGGATTCGCTTGGCGGTCATTTTAAACTATTTCCTGTGAAGATCCGTTAAGATTAAAATATTTAAAATTGAGGCTAAAACCACGGGCCGGCATATATTTTCACTATCCAGCGGAAATTGCCCCCCCCCTGATCAGTACCAAGTACCAATTTTTGGGAATAAAATTTTAGTTTAGAATTTTAGTTAGTTAGTTTTTACTGTAAAGCGTGTCGAATGAAATTGGAATGTGCTCGAATGTCATTTTTTGACATCTGCAGTTGCGCATTTTTGGAAACAGAAATCCGCGGATGTGGATGTCTTAATGCATTCTTACTATATCGTTTTAATATCTGGAGTGCACTTTACCCATAATTTTTTCTATTTAAAAGAAAAAATGGATTAGATAATGCTAATTTGGGGCAAAAAAGCGTGTATTTTTGAGCTTTTAATTGTAAAACACTCATTTAAATTCAAAACATTGGTTAAGATAAGGTCACAAATCTATAAAAATATGTATTATATAAATCCGCGTATGTGAGAATTAAAATCCGCGGATTAGGATGCTGGTCACATCCCTAAAAATTAAACTTATAATACAAAAGGAAACTTATTAAAATTTCACGAATCAAATAAATATAAACCAAAGTATACGGTGGAAATTTTTAGATATGGGGATGTTTCGCCCTGACAGAAATGAGTCACGGAAGCAACAGCAAACTGATGAAAACTCGCGCCAGCTACGATCCAAGCAGTCGCCAGTTTATTCTCCACTCGCCAGATATGACGTCTGCAAAGGTTCGACTCTGATTTTCGTTCCATTTTAAACTTATACACCGTAAGACGTGATGATTTGTGAAGCTGAAAACAGAAAATAAACTCTGAAAAAAAATGACAATAAGTTATATTTAAAAGTTAATATTTTAAGTTTTTAATTTGATTTAGCAGTAAAATTGATATGATTAGACGCCTTATATTTAAGCTTAATTTTTTAGAAAAAGTAACGTTTTTAAGTAAAAGTAAAATTACGACGATCCATAATAAGAAGTGGAATGAGACGACGATTTCTTGGAGACAGAAAAAAATTCCCCGTACCAGGACTCTTTTCATGAATTCGAGGCCTGTCCTCTTCTGAGTCCAACGCGCTACCACTACACCGTACGAGCATTCGTTTTTAACTATACAAAGTCTTTTATATTGCCAGTAGTTATGAATCATCACTTCACAAAATGTTTTAACATAAGTTGTAACGCTAGAAAAAGAAGCCAAAAAACTTTAGGTGTGGTCAGGAAATCTTGGACAAACTGCAACCCACGCCGTTGTTTACGCCCAACTATATACGCCCGTCGTTAATAATAATAAATCAGCGAGCGGGTCCGGTAAGACGGCGGAAGAATGTCACGGTTTGCACGCTTTCGTGGTTCCGGTGCGGGACCCCACCACCCTCCGACCCTATTCCGGCGTTTTGGTTGGGGATATGGGGGAGAAGATCGGCTGGAACGGGTTGGACAATGGGTAAAATGTAAATTATTATTTTCAGTAGTATGAAATTTAGCAGATGTTAATTTGATTACATGATATTAATAATAATATCGTATTCTTGCTTTGATTTATTGTAGCTGGGTAATGTTCGACAACTACAGTATTCCACGAGAAAACTTGCTGAACAGAGCTGGAGAAGTGACACCCGAAGGAATCTACACTTCCCCGCACAAGGTTTTATTTATTTATTTATTTATTTATTTATTTATTTATTTATTTATTTATTTCTAACAACCAACGAATATAACATGATAAAATATCGAATCAATACAAAACCGCATCGAGATTTTCGCGCCCCGGTCTGACCCGACACAAGCTAAATGTTTGGTAATGAAATTTATTTGATGTAGTTTTGTTTTACTAAAATTAGAAATTTTGTAAAAAAAATAACATTATTACAGCTCAAGAAAACTAAATCTAAGCGATTATAAACAGCCTCTATAATTCAAAACATAAAGTTAAATATACAATTTTAACCTTTTACGATTTATAGTTTTGTTGTTTGTGTATTGAAATCTTGTTTCACAGTCGTTAAAGTGCATATAGAAGGGTTGTTTTAGGACCCATCAAAAAGAAGAACTAGCGGCCTGGGTGCTCTTTCTTCGGGGCGAATAGGGATTACAGGTCACGGGGCTCTGGCGCTCCGGCTATCCGTCCCGATTGCTATTCGCTATTCTGCGGCCAGGGAACAATTCGGTCCAGAGGACAGCGATGTGGAGTGGCCAGTGTTGGAGTACCCGTTGCAAGTAATCTAATGCGATGGTGACGGGCAGTTCCGGTTCCTGCTCCGGATTTTTGAAAAATCTTAATTCCTGTTCTGGTTCCGGTGTTTCGCGGGTTTTACAGTTTAATAGGCAGTTCCGGTTCCGGATGTTTCGGGCAAAATTTGGAATTCCGGTTCCTGTTCCGGATTTGTGGAAAATCTCAATTCGGTTTCCTGTTCTGGATTTTTGGAAAATCTCAATTCCGGTTCTGGTTCCGGTTCCACGGGTTTCGTAGTTTCGCCAAAAACATCCGGAACAATTCCTGTTCCGGATGTTCCGGGCAAAATTTGGAATTGCGGTTCCTGTTCCGGATTGTTGGAAAATCTAGATTCCGGTTCTGGTTCCGGTATTCCGGGGGTTTCACAGTTTAGTAGGCAGTTTGGGTTCCGGATGTTTCGGGCAAAATTTGGAATTCCGGTTCCTGTTCCGGATTTTTGGAAAATCTCAATTCCGGTTCCTGTTCTGGATTTTTGGAAAATCTCAATTCCGGTTCTGGTTCCGGGGGTTCGTAGTTTCGCCCAACTCTAAAATTTTTAATTCCCACTAATCGCAGAATTCTAACATCCCAACAGACTGGGAAAACCCACAGCAGTTTTTGAAAATTTCTCAGATACAGAAGATAATTTATGTAGTAAGAATTTTTAATGAGACCTCTAAAACAGGCTCATTGTCTGCCTTTTTATTAATACTAATTAGCAACGAACTTTGGAACAGTAGAAAGAAACTCCATTAGCACAATAAAAATCGTGGTTCGGAGTCATTCTGAAAAATAATTTTTATTTAAATCATATCAATATGTTTTGATTGTTTTTTGTGTTAAAAACTAAAAATTAAAAGATGGTAGAATAAACGTGTAATTTTTGAATAGGCCAGAAAAATTATTTGACAAAAAAAAAACAAATTGCTCGGTGCAGGTATTATTATTTTTTGATCCAATAAACCATTATCCCACTTGAGGAAAACGAGTCACGGCAACGGGTTCATTTCATACTAGGTAGCTGTTTTTTAAAACATTTTACAAATAATGGTTATAATATTAAAAATTTTTGTTTTTGATTTTTTTCAACGTTTTCATTAAAAAAATCACGATAAAAATTTTTATGATTATCGTTAAATACTATGGTTGAATTATATCTGGCTGACGTCGAAAGTTAGTATGCAGATTATAACAGGACCAATTAAAATTGTGCGATTATGACGTTTTAAAAAAATAAGAACGCAGAATTTTTTTTGAATTCCGCCTTTTCACAAAATATACAGAAATTAACCAAATTTAACCCTTAAAAATTTGTATTTTGGTTCCAAATTGATTAATTTGATAAATAATTGTTAAAATACGGGTATTGATCTTTATTATTAAGCCGTTTTTGGTAAAATTTTTGAATATTTTTGTCGTTAAATAGTCGAATTAATACTGCAATTATCGATGTAGCTAGATTTTATTTGCCTGTAGATCGAAAAAACATTTTTGCTTTTCTATTTTGCAATAAATTTTGTTTTGGATTACCTTTTAAATCACTAAATATTCAGACTGGAATCAATACATTTTAGCAATATCGTTTAATACCATATTTGGCGGCAGCCGTAGTGTTAATGAAATTTTCAGACCAGCTACTGGACCGATTTTTTGAGTACACTATTCGTTTGGTGGGTGGCGAAAATAATGAAGAAATGGTAATTTTTTTATTGGAAGCGATTTGAAATGTAAAAAACCAATAAAAACTATAATAATAGGGTAGTGCATTTAATTTCGGCACTTTTCCAACTTGGACATTTTTGATTTTGGACTATATTTTTGGTAATCCTGGACGTAATACGACGTTTGATAGCTCAAATGAGAGCTAATTATTTGTAGATGACTGTCGTGAGCTTTTTATTTGTTATGTTATGATATTTTCATGAAAAATTGTGTGATTTATAATTTTTAAAAAATGTTACTCGTTTTTAGAACATGGGCATTTCATGATTACGCAATAAATTGGTTTAAAAATTAAACTGTCCTGGTAAAATTTAGTCTATTTTCCGAATTTTTAGTCCCCGTGGTTCTACGTTGCGTCTGTGGTGAACAATCGTTATAAAACAAAATAGTGTAATTTCGGCACTCATATGCTGTAGGTAAAAACGGATTGAATTAAGTGGTCGGGTGTTAAATTGTAGCTGTAAATAGTTAAAAGACAACGTTGAAATGTGTAGGGGTCATAGCGCTGCACTTAAACTCGATTAAAAGGGTCCTTTTAAAAAGTGCCGAAATTAAAGGCACTTTTTTCCGAAATTTTGCTCATTTTGATACCATTTGGCATTTTAGCTGTAACTTTTTGCCAGTTACATGTTGAACAACGAGTAGAAACTTAAATTAAAGAAAACTGTTTGGAGATAATGATAGGCTTTTAAATTTTTGAAAATGATGCTTTTTTTGACTGAGAAACAGTCGATTGTTTGTAAAATGCCGAAATTAAATGCATACATTTAATTTCGGCAATTTTCTATTTTTTTAAAAACTGATTTTATTAAGTAAAAAAAGCACTTTCGTACAATGAAACTTTTGTGACGCAACGCAGTATCGTGAAAGCTTCAAAATGAGCTATTAAACATGAAAATCGGGCCATACAGTGAAAAGTTACATCAGAAATACAAAAAAGTGCCGAAATTAAATGCACTACCCTATTATCATTCGGTAAATTAAATTTAAGACGGGGAAGATGCTTCAGAGTTGCGGCAATTTGCAGTGGTGTTTACGAAAATAGCTCTGTATAGTTTACAATTTATTTAAATTAGTGATGTTACCCGCAGGTCCGAACTCTGGAGCAGAGCTCCGCTTTTAGGAGCTCCAGAGCAACCACCGGAGCTCCATCCTACTTTGTGATAATTTTATAAGTAATTTAAAAGTCATACCATACATTATTTTTTGAAATTTTTTTTAAAAAAACTTATTTAAAACGCTAGAATTAGTCTTAAAAATGTAGATAAAGTAATTTAAATTGTATTTCAAGCTTAAATAAGCTTAAAATCGCTTATTTAAGGGGCGGAGCTAAGGAACTTCCTCCGCTTTAATTGGCTGAGCTCCGGAGCATGATATTGAAGGGCAGGAACATCACTAATTTATATAAATTAAAACTACAAGAGAACATTTTATGTTTAAAATATTGAAAGTAGTTGGCAAGTTTTCTAACAATCTATTATTTTAAGGTTTTTGATTTTATAGATAAATAGCGTGTTTATTTTTGATTGCACAAAATATATTTGGGATCTTATGATGAATTATAATATAGTTATTAACTTATTATCTGTACAAAAACCCCGTGCACTCGCAAGAAAATTTGAAATTCAAGCGGCTGTATCTCCCTAAGGGAGTGGAATTTTTGTGCGGAGCATGGGACAAAGAATAACTAAAGTTATTTTGCAGTTTACGTTAAAAACCTTATAATAAGCAAAAAAATCAATTTAATACATTTTAGGCTAAAAGTATAAACTCAAAATTTATTTCAATATTTCAAAGCGTATATATGTTTATGTAGGCGAATCTTGGAAAAGAATTTCATTGTTTGAGCAGTGCCAGCAAACCCCTCGCCACATGGACTGGTATGCGAGCTATTCAGGAGTGCAGAGAAGCATGCGGCGGTCACGGGTGAGCGCAATTTATATTTGTATAAGAATATAAAATTGTGAAAAACATGTATATTTTTTACATGCAAAATATTTGTTGTTGTTGTTGTTGCATTACCTGAAACTTATCTTTCCTATGCAGATTATGCAAAGGGCAGGCGCTAAGATAAGCCAGGAGGGGCGAAAAAGTTTCTCCCCTATGGTTGAGACTCTTCGTCCAACATTAATAACGTTGGCAACCTTTACCGCTACAGTGTTCACTGCATGAAGTGTTCACTCATTCCGAGGTCTTCGTCTAAAGAATTTTTTAAATCGCCTTATATTGATCTTACTATTTAACGTCGTACATGGGCAGTATTGGTGTTCCTGCAAGGCCAGTGGTACAAACTCATCGCAAAATAGAGCTGTATTTGTCCATTGGTTTGCTAGATGGAAAACTGCCATGTGTGGCCGACGTACAACAACCTTTTTCTAGCAATGCCAAGCTGGACTGATTTCTATGAGAGAAAAGATCCAGCAACCAGGTGGTACCCGTAGGCCCGTTGGGTGCTGCCCAAAGGTCAGCACGGTCCTGGTGGCTCAATGGCACATGCAAAATAGTCGACATTACTAACCCTGATTGTTGTTGCATAACCTGAAACTTAATCTTCCCTATGCAGATTATGCAAAAGACAGGCGCTAAGACAAGCCAGGAGGGGCGAAAAAATTTCACCCCTATGGTTGAGACTCTTCGTCCAACATTAATAACGTTGGCAACCTTTACCGCTAGAGTGTTCACTGCAAGCAGTGTTACCTGACCCTGATCTTAGTTTTTTTGTTATGCTGTGTGTTTTATGATTTTTGAATTTAAGCGCTCGCTAGTTCTAACGATGTAAACTATTCAATTCATTCGCTCACATCACATAGACATTTTTTAGACCAAAAAAACAACAAAGAAACGCAACGCTTCAGTTGATACTCTAAAGGCTGGTTCATACTTATGACAAAACGTCCTTTGGACAAAGTCCAAAGGACGATTTTAGAAAAACCAAAACGTCCTTTGGACTTTTTCCTTTGGACGAAGTATGAATACTACTTGAAATTTGTCCTTTGGACGAAGCCTAAGGGACAAAATCCAAAGGGAAAAAACAAAGGACAAAAAGTATGAACACGTCCTTTGGACAAAATCCAAAGGAAAAAGTCCAAAGGACGTTTTAAAGCTGTGTTTGTCCTTTGAACAAAGTCCTAGGGACTTTTGCCCTTTGGACTTTGTCCAAAAGACGTTTTGTCATAAGTATGAACCAGCCTTTAGTGTGTGCTTGTAGTAAGTGCGTCCCGTTTTTTTTTCAAAAAAAAAGTGTTTGTGGTCCGTGGACTCCGTTTGTTTTTTCAGCCATTTTGTGTATAAGTTACTTTACACACAAAAAAATTACAAAAAAGTTATATATATTTACTCTAAATTAGTTCAATATCGTTGTGAATTCTCTACTTAAAAGAAAATTAATTAGAAATTAATTATTTCATTACGAATTTATATTTTGCAGGAGAATCAAAAACCCGTAGTTTTGTTACGATAGATAAAAAAACTTAAGTATTGGTAAAATATTCGTAGCTGAGAACGTAGGCGTGGTTTGATTTTCGCCTTTTTTCAAAAAACAAATTATTACTATGATGGGAAACGTTATTTGGCCAACATGAGATATATATATATTTTTTTTCTTTAAAATTAATAATCACATACTTCTTGTTGCATACTAATATTTTTGTAAACATCGCTTTCATAAGCTTAAGTTTTGTTAGAAAATAAAACCGAAAAATTAACATTTATTATATGTTTTGTTTGTTTGTTATTATATTAAAAATCATTTCACCTGTTTTAAATGAAAGTTTAAAAAAGAATTCATTGCTAATATTAGATTATATTAAGGTAGAACACCACAGTTAGATTTTGACGGCAGATTTTTTCTAATTAATTTTTACTAACATAATTTGACCTGCTCATTCAATTTTTGACATTCATTTTTCTTAAAAAATTGTTATTGTCCACAATCATTAAATGACACCAATAAAATACATGTCAAAAATACAT